>PVHY01012920.1:0-42876 GCA_004024945.1 Uropsilus gracilis | reverse complement strand
TATCCTTAGGTGGTGAGTTATTTTTCTTAGGGCTTGCTTGAGTGTTTGTGTTCTTCCTTTTTCCTGTGTTTTCCTTTCGGATCTGCTCTACGTATTGGGTGACTACTGCTCTAGTAGTAGGCATGTTGAAGCCTATATAGTTGTATTTAACGTTGCCTATGTGGTTTTGGTAGTGAATGTCCTTGTTTTCTGAGTTTGCGCCGGTGCCGCGTAGCAGTGCCGGCGCTTTTGGGCTTTGGGATGGGCGCCGTTAACTCCAGGTGGGTTCCTTCCCCACCCCCATTATCGACTCAGTCAGAGGTAAAGTTAGGCTGAATAGGCAGGGTCCATACAGATGCAAATGGCCAGGCTGCCTCCTTCCCAGGCTGTTTCCATGACAACAGCCGGGAGACGCCACAGTCCGCTCCAGGTAGGGAGCGTATCCTACCTGTCTCGCGTGGTCTCCTCCCCCAGGTGCGGGTGGGCTACCTGCTTCTCTCAGCAGGGTCGGAGTCCCCTTTGCAGCTGGCTCTTTTGTCCGCGAGAGCCTCAGTCCGCTCTCAGGACTTTGGGATGGGCGCCGTTAACTCGACTGCATATTCTCAATGGGTATGCGCCTGTATGCCATCCATAGCATAGAGACAAAACATACGCTTAGTATAAAAAACTTCAAAGAAAAGAACTTTAATACAAATTAGTGTGCAATAGAGAAAAGTGTATAATAGAGAGGAGAGAAAGAATATAGTTAAAATAGTTTCCAATGAAGCAAACTAAATGCCCCCAAATAGATGGCTGGATGAAAAAAATATGGTATATATACACGATGGAATATTACTCATCAATTAAAGACAAATTTGATGATTTTATAACAATATGGATGAACTTAGAAGAAATCATATTAACAGAAACAAGTCAAAAAGAAAAAGATAGAAACTAAATGGTTTTGCTAAAGCCTTGAGGAAAAGTCAAAACAAGCTAAGCACCAAACTGAAGCACACAACTTTGGACAGGGGGGAAAGGGGGGAGTGGAGGGGAGGGGGGGTGGGTAAATCCCTGGGATTATAATGATGTGAAATTTATATATAAATAAATTTTAAAAAGTAGTTTCCAATGAAACACCAAAGCTACCCATCTGCTCATGAGTAAATGCCCAGCCAAATATGGTTGGTATAAAGCAGGACCATTGAGTCCCTAAAACTTGTCACAAGTCTAAGATACCCCCGGGTGGGCACCCATAGGAAAGGGACCGGAATCAGACAAGTCTAAGACAAAAGGAGCAAAATCAAGATCAAGATCAAGTCTGCCATTTTCACCCTCCCCATGGATCTCTCATCCACGTCTGTTTCAAGTGTCTCCTTCCATGTGCCCCAAGTGCCTAATACCTAGGCAAGGCTGAAAAGCAAATGCAACTTTCTTCACATGTCTCTCTGCTCCATGTACCTCTTCCAGGTCTCCTTCTCTCTGCTCAGTTCCACCCTCCGTGGGAAAGGCGGAGAACCTAGATAGAATCTCCCCTTACCCTGAGGACCATCTGATTATAGTCTCTCCACCTCCAAGGCTGGGTTATAAAACATGGTGTAAAAAATAAAATAAAATAAAACAGTATGTTTTCAGCCAGGCACAGTGGCTCATGCCTGTAAGCTTCAGCCTATGAAGCAGCTAGGGCTAGGGATCGCGGTTCGAGTCCCACTTGGGGCAACACAGCAAGACCTAGTCCCAAAAAATAGCTGGGCATGGTGGCACATGCCTGTAATCCCAGCTACCTGGGAAGCTGAGGCTGGGGGTTCCTTTAGTCTGTGGTACCCCGGGCAATGGGAGCCTGCAGTTCCACAGGCAAAAATAGCGAGACCTAGTCTCAAAAAAAAAAAAAAACCAGTGTGTTTTCTCCTCTTTTCTAAATCACTCCGGAGAAACCCACATATCACCATGGCTGAAGAGCTCCTCATTATGATGAACAGGGACCCCCTGCTATCAGCCCATGTGAGGAGCCATCTCAGACAGATGTTCCACCCCAGTCAAGTCTTAGAAAAGCATAGCCCCAGCTGGATTGCAGCCTCAGGAGATACCCAGATCCCGAACAACCTAGCTAAGTCACTCCCAGATTCCTCCTACCCCTCTACACTATCATGATTTATAAGAAAAATAATGTATTTGGTTATTCAGCTGACCAAGATATAATTTTCACACACACACACACACATATATATATATATATTTGGTCTTCCTAGCTCACAGCTCCCAAAAACTTTAGAATTTCCTAAATGTTGAGAGTAATAAAGGTGTATCTTATTACATGAATGAGGTGTCTTTTGGGGAAACACCTGAGGATGGGGGCAGAGGAACCAATATGAAGTAGACTTACCATAAAGTAAGACAAAGTATCTTCAAAAGACATAGTATCTTCTTCCGGCCCACCAGACAACCATGTCTGTGCTGCCTTCATCTAGAGGCAGTGAAGAGGGAGGGGAGGCTGTAGAATAGAGGCCATCAGCTATTACAGTCATCCATCTCCAGCCCAAGAAAGGCAGAAGTTATTACAAATGAGCTGGTTTATGCTGATAAATGTATACTGACTCTCCTTCTTAGGTTTTGCAGGATAGTGGAACTGAGCATGCTATTCTTCTCTACAGATCTGAGTTACTCTGGTCACTGGCTAGCTGAAGAGCCGTCAGCCAATGAAGTCCAAAATTAGCCACAGACTCTGCCATCTCCACACGCGCCCACGTATCAGCTCTGTGGGTCTGCACTGGAGTGATATGAGTCTGCAGGCTGTTGCAGATTAACTCAATTAAGCTGTCTTTTTTCCCCTAATCACACAGAGAATTTCAATAAAAAGGAGATCACTCCAATACTGCTGTCAGCTCTAGTGCTGTCTTCATAATTATCACCTTGTCAGACCTTGAAATCCTCTTCCACGCTATGTCATAGTTCTGAGTTCATCTGAATTTATGAATTATTTGCAGAGATGATGAAACCTATCAGATTATCTTTCAACTTCATTCCAAATGAAATTAACTGGCAAGGAAACCATAGTGGCTTACACAAAGACTTTCATATCCTTAAAATAACAGACTGGTTTCCTTTCTCCTTTACCCAATGTGCCATTTCTTCACTCTTCTCTCCAATTAGCCTGCCATTTGCTTTTCCCTCTAACTGGATACTTAGAAGGGCAGGAGATGAGAGGGCCAGAATCTTAAAAAAGTGTGTCTATCTGTGTGTGTGTGTGTGTGTGTGTGTGTGTGTGTACAAGCTGCTAATTCTGGTATGTTTATCTTTCTGCGGTTTCTACCCACCCCCAAACATCCCACTACCACTTGTGAGATTCTAGAAGGAAATTCTCAAAAAATGAAAATTAAATTAAAAAAATTACAAAACTGGGCAGGTGCTGGGAGGCTAGGGCCTGTGGACCTTGAGTCCACAGGTTCGAGACAACCCCAGGCAACTTAGCAAGACCTAGGCTCTTAAAAAAAAAATAGCCAGGCATGGTGGCACATGCCTGTAATACCAGCTACCTGGGAGGCTGAGGCTAGGGATCACTTGAGTCCATGGGTTTAGGACTACCCCAGGCAACATAGTGAGACCTAGTCTCAAGAGAAAAAAAAAGAAATTACAAATAGAATGATTCTCTTTTCTTATTTCCTTTCATCTTCTAGGTGTTGATAAATGTATAGCTGTAGTCCTCAGATTCCTCTCTCCTATTACATTTTAAATATCCCACCTCAATGACCATATGATACTCAAATTCAATATATCTACAGTGGGGACTGCTACACATTGGGCAAAAACCACCTGAAACCACATTTCCCAGCCCCTGTATGAGTGGGTACGGTTTATCACATTCTCTGCAACTGGTACATGCCAGAATAGGTACCAGTTTCAAGCCTGACCCTTTCAAAAACCTGTCATATAAGCCTCCCTGCTTTTTTCCAACTGACATTGGACTGGAGAGACTTCTAAAGACCCTCAGTTTTTAATGGGGTGATAAGGTTGAATTGGAGAGCTGTGGCTTACATCTTCAGTAAGATGCAACTGAAGAGAAAGATGCCACCAGTCAGAGACTCAGCAAAGCGTATGGAGCGAGGAGCTAAGCCTTGCGATAACACAGGGCAGGTATGAGAAGAACATGGGATGAGAGAGCTCATAAAAGCATTTGCAGGGAGATCGACATGGACACACTGGCCCAGACTAGAGCAGAGGAGGAAGGACAAGGTGCCAAATAGGTGCCTGGCATATAGGCTGTGGCTGGCTGAGAAGAAAAGCTGCAAGCTTTGGAAACCTGGATTTGGTTACACCTGTCCCTGACAAGAAGGCAGCTCGCTGAAGAAAAGTCTGGGTTACATCTGTCCCTGATGAGAGAGCAGCTAGCTGAAAAGAAGTCTTGGTTATGTCTGTCCTGACATATGTTCTTGTCCCTGACAAGAAGGAAGCTGTTGGAACCTGGACTTGGTGTTGACTGGACTGGGGTAAGGTGTCCAGGGAGCCTGGGTAGCTCTGAGGACTCTTGGTTCCTTATTCTCTCGTTAATAAATACTGTTTCTGTTAATCTGGTCTTGCACTGCTGTGGCACGAAGGTGGATGAACCTGGTAGTGGTGAGTTTAGAGATCGGCTTTTCCCTTATAAGTCAGTTTGAGGTAATCTGCCTGTCTCTCACCAGCTAACAATTTTAATTGGTGGATCTGCAAGATGGAAGGAATTGTGTCTGCATGAGCTCACAGAAGGCTGACAGAGTGTCCTCAGACCCCTTCCCCTACCCTCCGACTATGACATAAACTCTTATTGTCCTTGGGGTTTATCCATTACCATGTGCTTGACTCTCCTGAGGTAAGGGCCAAGCACCACCACCCCAGATCCTGCCCCTCCGCCCAAAATTTGGTTTGGATGTGGAGACTGACAATGCACACTTGTATCAAGAGGGTGTGTAGCGTGACGAGATTTTTCACTCACATAATGACTTTCAGTGGGAAACAGAGCAGACTCTGTTAGCAGGTTCAAAAATAGTTTGAGAGAGTGAGGCAGGATACCAATGTGGCTTTGAAAGTGGGCAAGGATTCCCCCAATGGGCCAAGTTTTGTGTCATTTGAATGTCTCCTGGGACCAAGGCAGGGAGCGTACAGACACTCAGCAGTCTGCCTAGACATGGTGAGGAAGGGGGAAGAGACCAAGAACTTGAAAAGTTGTCAACATTCACTGAAAATGGAGTCAGATGCTCCTTTACATCCTCGCTGGAATCACTCTAATTTGCACAACATTAAAACTAAACCACCTTACACCAGTAAGAATGGCCCACATGCAAGAACAGACAACAAGAATTGCTGGCGAGGATTTGGCACTACTACACTGCTGGTGGCAATGTAAATTAGTTCAACCACTATGGAAGGCTGTGTGGAGGACCCTCAAGCTAATGAAAATGGAACTACCATTTGACCCAACAATTGCTCTCTTGGGAATCTACCCAAAAGAAACCTCAATGTGGGTACAAAAGGACACCTGTGCCCGGATGTTTACTGCAGCACAATTTATAATTGCAAGGCCATGAAAACAACCTAAATGCCCCAAAACGGATGACTGGATGAAAAAAATGTGGTACATATACATGATGGAATATTACTCATCAATTAAAAATGACAAATTCAACGATTTCATAACATGGATGTATTTAGCAGAAATCATATTAGCAGAAACAAGTCAAAAAGAAAAAGTCAGAAACCAAGTGGTTTCACTAATATATGGGATATAATGAAAAAAATAAACAAAAGCCTCGAGGAAAGTCAAAACATGCTAAGCACCAAACTGAAGCACACAACTTTGAGCAGGAGGGAAAAGGGGGGGGGGGCAAATCCGTGAGATTACAATGTTGTGAAATTTATATATAAATTTAAAAAAAAACTAAGCAGCTAATCTTCCCCAGACAACTTTGCTTGCATTTCCCATCTTCCCTTCCATGCCCCACCATCTACCAGATTTAAGAAATCCTTAAATATGAAATCCTCAGACTCCTTACCCTTGTCACCATGTCCCAGCCTGTCTTCCAGTCTCAAAATTCTGTCTTCTTTCAACAGCCTCTTCTTGCATCAGTAAACTATCAGAGACTGATCTATCTGAATCTACGTAGGGTAAATGAGTTACTCAGGTCTTTTCCCCCACTAGTTTGTATGGCCAGCACCTGTGGTATTGCACCGTCCCCATGATTGTGTCTGCCCCTGGGCCCAGTGGGTGTGCACATGTGTGAGTGGGCACACCTGAGCCTAGGAGGCAATGATAAAATGGTACCGTCACCCTGGGGTGGGGGAGGGAGGGAAAGAGAAGAGAGTGGTTGTTTCTTTTTCATTAAAAACCCAAAAGAGAAAATCCAAAGATTCCAACAGTCTTTTGTCTGTGAAACCATGATGAACCCATGAGGTCTGAGTTGACTTTCCAACAATCTATCTGTCCCTGAAGCTGCTCTACCCGGGTTTGAATTCGGGATCCATATGGCCACCATTTTCTGTCTCACCAATTCAGAGAATAAACCCAGAGAAAAACAACAATCTGTGGGATTTGCCTGTACATGTCTTTGCCTGCTTTACTGCTGTTGAACCCAAGATGTTTCTAGGACACAGGCTACGTGAGGCCTCACACACTGCTCTAGCATTCTTCCCACTGACAGTCTTCATGGATACTGATTCCCACTGATCATAGGGGTGATCTCTGCCTCCTGCATTCTAGAAGCAATCCAAAATTCAACTTATACTTACCATGATGGCCTAGTAAAGCACAGCTTGGAGCCATCAAAACAAACACCAGTCTCTAAAGAATCAGTAATCTATGCTACCCTGAATGCAGCCCTTGCTACTTTTTTCTGCATTCACATTATGTGGACTAATTATCATTAGGGCCATTATCCAGTTTAAAACAAGTTCTATTTTTCCCATTCCTACCTAGTACCCTATGTAGAACCCATCCTATCCCATAATAATAATAATCCCCTCTGCCATAGACCCCAGGAAACTCAGTCTTGCTCCTCTCTCGAGTCTCTACTGCTGCATTTCACAGACAGGCTCTGCAAACCCTCATCCCCCTGATCTGCTGAGGGGCTCCTCTTAAGCAAGGATGAAGGCTGAGCCCAGCGGCCCTCACCACAGGAGCTACTTGCCCACAGAACACTCCTGCCACCCACCACCTCTTGAAATCCCTCCCTGGGAAGCTTTTACACCATGTGAGGAGACAGGAGTAGGGAGGGCTGCTTTCACCTCAGGCCTGTGCTCTGGCCTCCTGGGATCTGTGATTCTCTGAAGACAGTCTTCAAGTTCCTCTGTCCAATCCTATGAACTCCAGATGCCCTGCTCTGGATACTTGATGTTTTCAGCGTTCCTCTTTAAGTAGGTAGCTGTAAACTGAACACCATTCCTCGTGGAAACAAGGACTCTAGAGCTGTTCAATCACATCAATCTAGATATTTAATCTTCAGGCCTTTTTGGCAGAGAGAGCACGTGGTTGGCTCAATGTCAGCTTAGTATCACTTAAACCCACTGCCCGCCACCATCACCCTTCTGTCCTGCTCACCCTGATCCCTTCTAGATTTTGCTGGTTTTTTGTTGCCCAATCTCAAGACCGTTCATTTTTGCCATTGTGTTTCCTTTAGTGATTATTTTCTTGTGACTCTTTTAAAAGCATCTCTTTTATCCTGATTTAATCCTGTTCAGCTTTGATCACCCCAGAATTGATTAGCTGCCTTTGTGTGAAAGTCATTGATAACTATCTCTGCATAGAACTTACCCTTCATTTAATGGTAGGAAATTGAAAACAGTGTCTTAAAAGCTACCCTGTGAAGCTGTTACCAATGAAATTTCTCCAGAGTCTCTCGGGCTGCCCTGTTGTTTCCATTGCTGCAGTCAAAACAGACTGTCCCAGGCATGGGGGCCTGATGGACGTGTTCCATTATCATTAATGTGGGGGCTGGTATTTAACCAGGATCTCATTTCCCTATGCCCCTTACCCTAAAATATCAGAAATATATTCTGACCAGAAAGGGGGTGCTTTTCTGATGTACCAGGTACTTCTGAAAGGACAGGACCCATTCCAATGTTTGAACAGAGATGCTGCGATGTCAGGGAGTCACACTCCAAAACAAGCAACCTCCTCAACCATTGTGTCTCTAACCCAAAGGCATGTGACTTTTTCCTAAGGTTCTTGGGTGTCAGAGGCTGCCAGTTGAGACCGGACAGGACTCATGACTGTAAAATGAAAAAAACTTCATTTAACTATCTTATCTGGCTTCAAAACACTAAAGACAAAACTAACATGACAAATGTTTGAAAAGCAAAGAGCAGCTTCTCCATTCTCCCAATATTTGCCTTAAAAAACATTCCTTAAAAGTTACCAACAATGTACGGATAAATCCCCTGCCCGCCATTATCTCACAAAAACTAATGTTTTACCCAAATTTTATTACCTTAGCTATTAGTCTTCCCTAGTTAATTAGTTGTAAAACATTCTCTTAGCCACCTTTTTTCCCCCCTTGTCTAAACCTATAAAAGGCCTAGTAATTTATCTTAAAGTTGCTACCAGCCATGCTTCTGATAGCCCGCAGTCTGACTCTGTTAATCTCTCATTCATCCTTTCTTGCAACCCTGAGCCCGGCTCTTTACACTTGAGGCCCAGGGGGAGGGAACCTGGCTTGGTGGGAAGACAGAGTATGTAGAGAGGAACCTCACAGTCGCCAAACTGGCTCAGGCTAGGACATTGTAACTGTGGACAGCCTGCCCACAGAAGAGCAGAGGAAAGAAGAGGTGCTTACTAGAGTCTGGTTTGGCCAAAGCAGTACTCGGACACTTCACAGACATTGCTGTGTCTTTGGCCTTGTGTCTTATGGCCACTTTGAGACACGGTAATGGAGCAGAGTGCACCCCAGCTTTCTGGTAAGCGGCATGAATGCAGGTACATGAAGACTTTGGAAGCCTGCAGGGAAGAAGCCCATCCTACAGGAGGCAGTGGCCCTCAAACTACTCAGAGCAGCAGGGCGAGGGTCAAAACATACAAGTATTTTCACGCTCAGCAGACTTCACTAGTTATCCCTATGCCATGCCGTCGTGACCTACGATGCTTAAAGCTTCAAGGATGCCCTTCCTTTTTCCTCTGAGGCACAGAGCTGAAAAGGTAGCCCCATTGACATCACTGCTATGGAGTGGATGGCCGGTCTGGTCACAAAGCCAGTGCCACTTTCAGGGACGTCAAGATTGGCTTGGTACCCAAGAACTCAGAGACCCTGGCCACCTGGCTGGCACCCTGTGTCTGTCTCCACCATGTAGCCACATTACGTGCCAGAGCTGGGACTCATGTACACCAGTAAATGTGAGGGTGAGCACCAGTTCATGCTGAACAACCGGCACAGGGGGGGAGGGTAAGGACGAAAGAAAGACCTAATCTGCAGCTTCTGCTGACTTCTGTGGTGTGAGTTCTTGCACCATAGCCAATTTCAAGCTACCGACAGAGCATCACTGCATGACAGGACGGGAGGCAGCAAGCAGTTCTCCCGCGCTGTGGGTGTTTGTGCCAGGACCAACAGACATGACCCCAAGAGCACAGCTAACAGCAAACTGTAGTGAAATAATTAGGAGGTGAGGCGTTTTGACTACAGATTCCTTTATTTTCAATATAATCTATTTAATTGTAACTTTACATAACCCGTTTTTTAACAATAGCTATATTTAACAACTGTTTGGCAGAATCCCTAAAAAATCTCATGATTGGCTCCCCAAAGCCTGTAAGATCCAGCTGTGGCACACCCCTGATGTGGAAGGAAGAAAATGTGGGCATCCATGGTGCCTGGGCGACCAGTTCACAGTATCCCAGGGCATCTTGAGCTGTCTGCGTAGAATTTAACTGGAGCAGCAGCGATCACAGAGAGGATGGGTCTGGGAAGTGCTGTCCTGTGAGTAGGTTGACCCTCTTTCCATTTCTGACCACTGGTAGCAACCCAAGGTGGCAGTACTGTCTTTTCCCTCCAAAACGCAGATATGCCATACATTGCCACCAAACATGACGTTCCCAGCAACAGGAAAGACTGCCCCCTGCTCCTAACCAGGACAAATCTATGTCCCCATCTTAGAAACACCTGGTTGTGTCCTCGACCACCTTTCCTCTCTGCCCAGGATAAAGCAAATCACAGAACACCTCCTGCAGCACCTACCATCATTCAGGCCCCCTGCCTGAGTCTCGGGAGCACAGGTAGGGTGAGATGGACTGCTCCAGGGCTCAGTCTGGAGGAGAGCAGCCCAAGGCAGGGAAAAGAAAAGGCTCGTGAAATGAATCTGTGCATTGACACAGCATGAGTGCAATTAATTGTTGTCAAAGCATTTTGCTGGCTGCATTCATCTCTTATGTAGGAGAACAAAACTGTCATAACGGTGACAACTTTATTCAACAGTGGTGCAATTACCAAGTCTAAAAATAGGAAGCAAAGGGGAGATTTTCTTGAGAGGGCCGAGCTCTACTACCCATGTACCATGCCTGGGACGGTCCACCCCCAGGTCTGAGGGAGGAAAGAAAGGAAGCTGAGATTCGTTGAATGTTGCCCTGTGCTACTATGAGGAACATTTTACGGTTTTAATCTTTCCTTCCACTCTGTGAAGGGAGGATAGACTGGAGCACTGAGTCCCAACATTTGCCAAGCCCCCACTGTGAGACAGGCTGCCCAAACCGGCTCGTTGTACACAATTTACTATAATTATCATAATCACACTCAAAAGGAGGTTACATTACCCTCCCCCAGCCAAGGTTTACAGATAGGAGAGCTGAGTCTCAGGATGGTTAGAAACCTGCACACTATCCTATGGCTCCAATCCCTCTGGTTACAAAATAATTTATACTGTGAACCATGTGAGATAAGCAGTCACACTTAGGGACAGCCACACCTAGTTGTTTTCACCCCATTTCCCCCACTTTTGCACATCCCATCGCCCTTTCTGCACCATAGCATGAATGAGGAACTGGTCAAGGCCTGGGGATCAAAACACTTGATTTGGAACAGAGACTCTTTAGCAGTAATCATGACATTGGCTCCCATCTGTGTAACCACTACAGGTTTCAGTCTTTCAAATATAAATTGAGAACAACAACAGTTCCCACTTTATAATATTGTGAGGATACATGAAACCACATCTGTGTACAGCATCAGCAAGCATTTGACCCCAGTTGATACCACTATTGGATAATGAACACGTTGTTGAAAAGAGATGAGCTCTGCTCAGGACACTGCAGATGGGAACATGGCAGCGGCTGGGCAGCAGGGTCCAGGGACCTTCCCACCACCCCACATGGTCACTTGAGGTCCCTTTGGAGGGCCTGGTCCAGGGGAGTCCGGGACAGAGTAAGATGGCAAGGAAAACTCCATCCTGATGAAGTGCCAGGTAGTGGGTGCAGCTCTGAGTTCTTTACAAATGTGAGTTCACAGTGGTGCAATGATTAACATTATCTAGTGAAGTGAGAAGTCAACTTAAGGAACTCTCCCCAGGTCCCACTCTGACCTTTGCACACCACCACCAGGCCTGAGGGGGTTATCTTAAGGGGGTGGGGACCAGGTCACCAGCCTTGCTTTCAAGTGATGCCACCTGAGAAATGTCCCTTGAGGCCAACACTTGGTAGAGAGAGCCCTCTATCACCCAACAGTGATAACACTTTGTGACTTATCAAGGGTGCTATTTCCCCCGCTCCAATCCCCTTCCTCCCTTTGGTCATTTCTGTGCAATAAACAAACAAATTCAGGCAGGCAAAATTATGTGAGCAGAGGCAGATCTGGGTTTACATCCCAGCCAGGGCTACACTTAGGTCTGACTAGCTGTGGGTTGCTGCCATGGACACATCTTCTGGGAGTTCCGTCTTCTAGAAAACAGAGGTAACATGGACTTCATGGAATGGTTATGGAAACCCACTACCCTCACCTCTCCTAACCGTCACCTGTAAAGTGGGGCTAGGAATGTCCAGCCTGTTCTGTAGACACTGGGTGAGATCAGGGCAAAAGGCACCTAACACAGTGCTTGGCATAAAACATGAGTGTCACCAACTCCACCAGGTACCCTCAGCCTTAGCATCGCAAGTAACTTCTCTCAGGAATGGGACATGGGCTCACTTTCCCAGCACACTGCTGGGTTTATTCCCCAGCTGCAACTAGTAGGAAGGAAATATTTGGATGTTTCTGTTCCCTGGAACTAAGACTTAGCCAAGAAGTACTTGCAGGGGTTAAAGCTTTTCAAGGCCCACCTTTGAAAAGACCATCCCACAAGAAAGGAAGCTAGAGATACAGAGCAAGAAACAAAAACCAGACCTGGCCCCTAGAGCTCTTTCCTTTGAAGTACTCTTTTCTCAAAACCTTACCAGAGCTAAACAAACCATACCAGGGCTCTAAGACAGCGCACCAGCTCTCAGATGTGACAGAAAGAACATGGGGTTAGGTCAGATAACATAGGCTCAAAGGAGGTCTGTGACTCCTTTGACTTCTAGAAAATGATGGGAGGAGGGAAACAGTATCAACATCATAGGATAGTGAGGAGGGTCAAGTGAGTGAATGAGGCAGTAGCCTATATACAGTGTAATAAAGCACGAAGTAATGGGAGTGGTGATGGCACACTGCTAGGAAAATTATACCCAATTTAATGCTCAATCACAGTAAATTGATGTGGTTATCCCTATGACTTCCCACTTTAGAGATCTGAATTTCCTATTTTAATTGTAACAGTCTTTGTGTTCTTGTGTTTGCTATTATGTCATCTCAGTTTTGTTCTAAAGGAAGCAAACTATAGAAACAAACAAAACTGCTCCTTGCTAAAAGCTTAGAGGGGGACCCTCTCCTTCAGTTATATCTACATGACAGTTGTGGGGTAAGACTCAGCGGTGCAACCGGGAGCCCTGCGTTTGCTTCTCTGGGTGAAGGTAAGTGCTCTTTCAGGAGTGGGGTCAAAGGTGAGGCAAGCAGCCTAAAGGTAACTCTTCGCCCCAGCCACAGCTACCCTGCCAGAGCAATGGTTTTGGCCAGGGGGAGCCCTGGATGCAGCCCATCTGCTCCCCATGTCATCTCAGATTCTCCCGTCTTATACCTTCAGCCCCAGTGCAGAAGCTTGTATTTCATTTGCTGTAGAATTTTTAGAAACAAAATGTCTTTTTGAAACTTTGCTATTTCTACCTACTCACTTATCCACCATATGGAAACAATTGGAGCCTGCGACAGAGTTTAAATGAGAGAGCCAGGTAGGTGAGACACCCAAGTTGTTGCTGCATTTTAAACATAGCCCACAATGTGTTACACAAACACCATTCATAAACCTGAGTCACAGGTTTCAGATGGGAACTGGGTACATGTATAAATAGCCTGCGGCTGTCAAACCGAAGAAAAAGAAGGGACTTGGAGGAATAAGGTCAGAATTAATGTGGCCAATTGAAACATAATAAAAATCTCACCCTTGTCATTATTTACAACCCCCTAGCACACTCCTACCCAAAGAGGAGAGAATGCCAAATGGAAAGTTCTAAATGAGCGAATGCCTTTGCATTGAAGCAAACTACATGAATGTTACCACATCATGAAATGAAGTTCTAATTAAGTCATCCTGCTTCTAGCAGCTAGGTGTCCACACCATGGGGTTGTGGCTCCAGCATCTACCAGGCCCAGAATTGCTCTGGGATCCTGCAAAGAAGACGGCCCTGCCTGGTGCTGATAAGTTAATCTGCACCCCTAGGCTCTGACGGCTTCGGTGGCACCAGAAGAATACAGTTTGTGATGAGGGAAACTGAACACGTGAAAATGTCCCTAAAAATCTCTTTTTCCGATGATTCCCCCTCCCCAGTTCAGTGCTCCCACCCCATGACACACCTTGTTACCAGCATACTACCCCAAACCCAATCCGTGACATCACTCAGCCAGGCTCTTACAGAGCAGAAGATGAGAAGAGGCATACAGGTGGGCTCGAGGCTGGCCACAGCTGAAGGCCATCCCAGGCCTCCCACTGTGGGGAAGGGCAGGGCCATAATTTGGAAGGAGCACAGAGTCTTGGGTAGCCCACAACATCCTTGGAGTCTTCACTGGGCCCTGCAGACTCAGCCTTGACTTTGGGGTCATTCTGTTCCTTAGCAGGTGCTGTCCAGTCTCTCCTCCATGATCCAGGAAGCCAGTGTGAACTTGTTGCAAGGAGCTGGTCATGAGGAAGCAGAAATTCCAGCTCAGGAGAGGTCTGGTGTTCCATTGGCATCTCCCCGGTGCCCTGCTGCCACCTGAGTTGGGATGTGAATGTCAAAGACTGCAATACACAGGCAACAACAGATGTGCATGGTTAACGCGTGGCTCCAGGTCCCAGTTCCAAGTGTCCAGCTCTCTCACCTCCCCCTCGGATTTGTCCTCCAATCGCCAGCAGAAGTGAGTCCCTCAGCCTCCGGCCTCTCCCATCCCAGTCTCTGATGACACACGTGGTCTCTGAGTTAGGAGCTCACTAAGGTGTAGATCATGCTGAATAGAAAAAAAAAAAAAAAAGGAAAGATGCATGAGCGGGAGCCTACAAAGGACTCAGACAAGCTTGCAAAAGAGCACTTTCCCGAAAAACAGCTCCCTTGGTTTCTTTCTTATCCCTGTCACTAGAACAGCTGGTCTGTTGCCCCTGCCGCACCCCCAACTGCTTCCCACAACATAGGACCAAACATTTGTTACGAGAGCATATTGTAGTCCTTGGATAAAATATGTGGTTGTTCAAAGTGCCTATTATCCTCATCAGGATTATTATGGTTGTTATTCCTCTTCCCTTCGATGGTCAGACAGGGCCCCTGGGGGGGGGTGCAGGTGAGTCATTACACCACCAGCTGCCCCATGTGTCTGTGATGGTTGCATACGCAGTTCCCACCTTATGCTGGGTCATATGTTGGTGGGAAACAATCATCCTCACTCTCATAAGGACTGAGGTATGAACACAGGACCTCTGGGCACACAAGCTACAGTCATTCTTATTTGGGTAGCATCCTGGCACTCCTGATTGACACAAGATCCAGTTATTAAACATGCATCATGAACAGTATCTTAAGGATGTACCATAGCATCACTGAAGATGGAAAGTGGCACATCCCTGTGCTCTTAAAAAGGGGTGCGGGCTAATTCAGCAAGGCTAGGGACATTCTGCACCAGAAGAAATCATTTGTCTATTTGACAGAAAGACAACCAACTTTTCACATTTTAAAGCTCAAAAGGATATTTCAAACAAATAAAACCAACGGAAAGAAACTGAAGCATTTTATTTCTAACTCTATGCAGCTGTGAAGGCCTGTGAGCTTTTCTTGGGGTCTCATCTGCAAGAGGAGAGCCTGACGTACCACACCTCCACAGAGCACCACTGGTCAGGGTGCTATCTGATGAGGGCCCAACCAGAAGTAGACAGCTCAAGGTCACATAACTAGTGAGGGTCGAACACCAAAATCCAGCGCTCTCTCTATGATAGATCTGGGCTCCGATGCAAATGCCTTTCATGTCTCACCTTCAGTTGCCCATGCAGTCAATATATATTATATTGAGGTCTTCCTGTGTGCCAGGCATCACTGTGAGTTCTGGAAAACAACAGGGCATGCACAGCCAAGCCCCCACCTTGAGGGACTGTCTAGTGATGCTGAACAAGAAACAAGGGTCAGTGGCCAGATGATGACCAGTACTGCAGGTACAGAGGTAAATGAGATAGAAGAGGTCTCTGATACTGAGCAGACCATCAACACATAATCACAGAATGAGGGAAGTTACCATGATTAAAGACAGGCATGAGCCAAAGCAAGCAAGCAGGAGGGTGGTGCTACTTTACGTGGCTAAGATCTTGCTGCTCAACAGTCTTCATTTGAAAAGACCTTTACCTTCAATGGACAACGTTTCCACTAGACTAACCAGTGGGGACGGTATTAATGTCGTGGTAGGATGTGTGTTCGTGTTAGTGTTAGCTACCTCCCATGCCACAAAACCTTCAAATGTCTCCTGGTTCACAAGGCCATCTGAGAAGGGACATTTGTGGATACCACAATGGTACAGTACAGTCATGGGAAGAACCCTGTTTTGGAGTCAGATCAACTGCTATTAGGTTGGACCATGAACATATCTCTTTGCCCCTCCAAGGTCCTCGGGAACTTCAAACTGTAAAACTGCCAACCCCAGTCTACAAGGTTCCCAGTCTGTCACTTCAGTGTCTGCCCTTGTGCTCAGCTCCCATGCACTTCCCCACACCTGTCTCTTCCCTGCCCTGAGAATACCCAGGATGATGGTCCTGTGTGCTCTGCCAGCTAAGGAGCTGAAAGACCAGGAACCTCTACAGTGGGCAGAATGAGGGTCTTGAGAAAGTCCCAACAGACCAGGAGTGTCCTAACAGGTCAGGCCCAACAAAATGTGGCGCCCTGGCTGCTGCCAGGGAGGTGGGGGAACAGTTGTCTCCAATTTTGTTTTGGAAACAAAGCAATTAACGAATATAACATGCAGGCTGTGCCAAAATGAACCAAAGGACTGGAGGACAGATAGTCAAACAGAATGTCTGGAACACAATCGCTTACAAAATGATCACACCCATCTAACGACTGGCAGGAGCTGCCAACACCGCCCCCACACCGTCCTTCCACCCCCACAGCCGGCAGACAGAGCTGCTTTGCACCCTGTCTGTGAATTCACATGCCTCCTTTCCCACAATGCATTGCTCCCATAGTTACTGCAACAAAGCTGAAAGGAGAGAGCTTGACCTGCCTCAGTCTCCATCTGGATGTAGGTGGATCCTGGACTGAAGGAGCAAGAGCTGGGTTCTGCTGGCTTTGAGGGGAGATAGAGTGCCTTTGGGGACCAGCTGCCTGGTCTGTGACCGCAGCACAGCCTGTCTGTGAAGGAGATGGCACACACTGCACTGGAGAAACCAAACCTCCTTGTTAGCCGAAGGCACTACGCTGTTAAGTCCAAGAGGATCTGACCCACCTCTCTTTGGTTTCCCAAGACAAGAGCCACGCTAGTTGCTAGAGAGTTCACACTTGGAGAGAGACTTGAGTGAATCTGTGGGCTCTAGGAAATCTCCAGGAGGCTGCCTTGCAAGCCAAAGTAGGCATCAGCCGGACATGTCATTGAGAAGAACAAGGGAGAAGGTCGCCCAGAGGCTGCACCAGCACCTGCCTCCAAGAAGATCGTGTAACAGAACAAGCAAATCCCCTTGAGGCTGAGTCACTGCACAGGATGAGCTGCCTCCAGGACCTGCGTGTCTTCTGGACACAGGAGTCCTATGGGAAGAGGAGGCAGAACCAGCAGCAGCTCCTGAGTGGCAGATCTCACCCTTGGGCATGAAGCCTCGTCCAGAACATCTCCACCAGCAGCTCAAAGCCCAGGACCTGCATTCTGAAGAAGCACCTGTCCTTAGCCTCACATTCTGATGCAGGAGCTCCAAAGACACACTCGGCAAAGACCTTCTGAAGGTCATCTGAGGCAGCAGCAGCTTGGGGCACAGAATGAGCTGGACTCAGTTATTATGGTACTAACTGTGGCCATAGTAGGAAAACTACTCAGGCTCCATTCCCTCACCACTATGATGTGGACTGCTGTTGGGAGTCGCATGTGGAGTGAAGAAGAAAATGAGACGGAAGAGACTGAGAGCGGTCTGCGAGGCTAGCCCACAGAACGGGGATCCTGGGAAGCATGTCCAGGTCCAACTTTAATGAAGTTATGATGTCCCTTGTATACCCCAGCAAGGAAATGTTACAATGATGTAATGAGGAAGCAGCAAAGTGTATGTGACATACAGCAGTGAGTGAAGATGTAGGGATGTGCGATAAGAGGAAAATTTACCTGTGGGGCAACAGTCATTACTAATAGGTCATCTGTCTCTGGGGACATTCCAAAGAGGTTAGAAGCCGGGTGAGAGATGTGCTGTTGCCCACCCTCTAGTGTGCCAGAGGGGGATAGAGAGATAGGAGGTGTTCCTCTTATCTGAAGCTCCATCTCTCTACCTGCTTCCACATTCCACAGACAGCGACAGCACTTGGCTAAAGATCTTAGCCGGAGTCTGGCACATTTTTCGATGCAGCTACTCCTGAGCCCAACCTGAAGGAACCCTGCATGGCCTTGGTGCCTAACCACGCCCACTTCCTTTCCCTTCCCTGGCTACCGTGAACTGTGCTGCCTAAAGACAGCACCAGGATACTCACAGGTAACAGAAGAGCAAGGTGACCAGTGAGATGTCCCAGGGAAAAGCCCAAGGAGCGACAGGAAGGAAAAGGTGTTTTCAGAAAAGGTATTCTCCATGAACTGTTTCTAGCTATCTGCTAGGATGTTTTGAATGAAGAGGTAAAAAGAGGGGAGATTCCTGAAACAACTGTAGAGTCAGCCTGCTTCCCTTAGTTAGAATGCAGCTATGTAATATTGGGGAGTTGTAAACGTATGCTCTTAATGACCCCACTTACCCTATGTGAAATGTGGCTATTGTGGGGGGTCTCTGTGCCCAAGAATGTGTACACAGGCTGGGGATAAGGAGTGCAAATTGGCAGCCAGGGTCATTGACAGGCTAAGCTGTGGGGTCCCAGAGCCAGGAAACAGGGGTGACAACTCCACACCACCATCCTCTCCTGAGAGGCATGGCAGGATGTGTCCATCAGCAGGCAAGAACCCTGCTACACCTCCTGCTCCCGAACTCTCATATCGAAGCCCTTGTGCTGAAACTGCTCAGTGGCGCTCATACCTGCAAGGCTACGTGCCAAAGGCCAGGAGGCAGCCTAATCCCCCTACTTGCTGCAGGAGAGAAACACACCATGAGGGGCAAGAACTCACCAGTAAAGGTAGTAGAAGAAGGAGAGGAGATAAAAGGCCAGCTTACACCAGGCCTCCTTCTGACAGTAACTCAAGGTGTCTGCATTCATGACCACAGGCGGGTCGTACGCTAGTTCAGAACTATCTGCTGGACAGTGGAAATACCTGCAGAGAAAGAGGACAAGGTATCATTGCCTCTGAGGCTCAGAAGGGACATGGAGGCAGAACTTCCCTCGGAGGAAGCATTGCTAGGTAGCTGTCTGCCTCAGCCCAAATCACAGTCCAGGCACTGCTAAGAAGAGACTCAGGCAGCCCCTTCTAGCAGATGGTGACTCCCCAGTACTCAGTTCCAGGGACATCGTGGTGGTCTCACCTACATGCAACAGTCTCCAGAAAGATACTTCACCTGGTATTACCTAGCAAGCACCAGGAAGAGTCCCCCTTCTCCCCAAGAGTAGAGGGGTCCACAGAGTATTAATGGGGATATGCGTATAGGACAGTTGAACCCCACCACCTAGATGCCATTCTCCCACATTTCTATCTTCCTCATGAATTACAGGGGATTAAACATCGGCCTCTACTCAGACCCTCTTTTTCAATCCTGAATACTCTTGTTTTTGTTTTTGTTTTTTTAAACTAGGTCTCTCTTTGTTGCCCTGGGGAACCACAGGCTCATGTTGCCCAGGGTACCACGGACTCAAGCGATCCCCAGCCTCAGCTTCCCAGGTAGCTGGGATTACAGGTGCACACCACCACGCCCAGCTATTTTTTGAGACTAGGTCTTGCTATGTTGCCTCAGGCAGGTCTCGAACCCGCAGACTAAAGCGATTCCTAGCCTCGGCCTCGCACTTCGTAGGCTGCGATTATAGGTACACGCCATCGTGCCCAGCATCTGAATACTCTTGAGAGAGGTATCACACTCCCACTTTACAGTGGGGTAGTTTGCAGGTCCTTTTCATCTGGATAGAACAGCAAAATGAGTGTTGACCATGTAGGGGAGAGAGCAGCTCCCAAGAGCAGCGGGCAGAAGAGCAGAAGGAAGAGAGTAGCCAACGCAAACTATTCCAGCTGCAAAATATCATATCGGCCCCAGGGGACCCAGCATGTTCAAAGGACAGGCCTGGAACCTCAGCCTTGTGAGGTAGTGGAGCAAGAGCCCATCCTCTGGTCTCAACAAGACCTTCCTCAGGAGCCTTGGCCACATCCTCTGTGAAGCTGAGGGACAAAAATGCAGTTGAAATGGCTTGGAGCCCACATTTTGTCAGACGATGAAGAATAGGAGGTCAGGGGTGTAAATTAATAGCCCCTGCAAGTCTGTAGGACAGGCTATGGTCCCTGATCATGAACAGAGACCGGGAGAGGGGATTCTGACCAGGAGATTAATCTCATCAGCTTTGAAGAACGTTCCTGTAACATAGCAACTCATGGAGCTGGTATTTCGGTTTCTTCATTCTTCCCCCTGAGAGAATTGCACTGACATTATCTGTCACCCACACGGCACTGAGAGGAAATCACAGGCCAGATTCAATGATATCAGCCAACTCACAGCCTCCAGGCCACTCACCTCTCCTCTTCCCAGGGGCAGATTTCAAAACCTATTTGCTTTAGCCATGGCCTTGCTCCCAGGTGACCTCATTAAGTGAAGCAGGGTGGCCAAGGGGCCAGATGGAGACAGCCAGGGTGCTGCTGCACACTGGACACCAGACTGACCTTCCCAGGTCGGTCACTGACCTCCCTCGGCTTCCACTTTCTCATCTAAGTGGGAAGAAAATTGCCTACTCACAGGGTTGCTGTGTGATTGTGTGAAGTGACAGGGACAAATAATCTGCAAAAAAAGCAGGTTCTGAGAAACAGAGTTTTGTTTTTATTTAAGTGAACAGAGCAGAGGAGGGCTTGATCCGCAGAAGGGTGGCTAGACTGGCCCTCTGGGAAAGAAGGAAAAGGAGGAAAGAGGGGCTCAAGAACTCTGACTTTGAAAGGCTATCTCCCCATATCATCCCTTTTTCTTTCATCTTCTGAGCATTTGCAAACCACCAAGAACTAGGCTAGACCCTGTCAGGGATTAGAAAAAAAGTAAGAAAACATCCCCACTGCCCAAGAGATGGCAGGGACTCTCCTCAGACAGACCCAGACATTCCCAGCATAAGGACACAGGCGGGCACTCCTTCCTCTTCAGATGAGTCAAAGAAGCAGAGCACCAAATCTTGCAAACTGCTAACAGTTTCAGTCCCCAAGACCACAACATACTCTCTGAAGGGCTGAGGATGTGATCCTTTCCAAGGACAAGAATCAGTGCTAGGTGACAAGGACATGGACTGCCATCCAGCAGAGGTGGAGGTGAACTCAGGCCCTGCCCTGTCCTGACTGAGTAACTCTGCACAGTGACTTAAGCTCTGTGAATGTTGCATCCCTCAGACAAAAGCAGCTGGCACCCACCAGTTGTGGGTACTGAACAAGGTGAGCATATGCGTTCATATGTTTAATTCCACATGCAAGTCCTTCTATGTATACACAGCACATCTCAACACCCCAGTGCCTCTGTTTAACTTCTCTTTGAGTTCATATTTGAGCAGATTATCTGTACCTAAAGTAGGACTTTCCTATGAATGGAAATCATTTTCCCTCCACCTAAGCCAGTGTTTTCTTCTGTTCTCCTAGTTTTGGTCAATGTCATCATCATTCTCTCCGTCACTCACTAGGGCTCCCTGTCTCTCACCTCCTACACCCACTTATTGGCCAAGGCCTGTCCATTCTTCCCCCATGGATTCTCCTCCTTCTCCCCTCTCCATGACAACTTCTACCATCTGGTTCAAGACTCCATCATCTCTTCACCTGGAATTTCACCAACACCTCCTAAGTTGAATTTCATCCTCAAAAACCTGAGCCTTCAATCCCTCTCTTGAATTGATGTCAGTGTATGTTCCAAGAAACCAGTTGCAGAAAGCTTCTAAAACTGTTCATTTCCCCCCCCCAAAAGTGAATTCCAATTCCCTCTTCAAATAATTCTAAGAGACTAGGTCTTGCCATGTTGCCCAGGGTTGTCTCAAACTTGCAGACTCAAGTGATTCCTAGCCTAGGCCTCCCAGGTAGCTGGGATTACAGGCACATGCCACCATGCCCAGCATCCCTTCAAATCATTTTAGACACTCCATACCTTCTCCATACCTTATTCCCAGCTGTCTGTCAGTCCCTCTGCTCACTTCTGTCCAAGAATACCTACATCTAGCTACACTGAACAGCTGCCTTTCTCTCACTGCTATTCTGTTACCTCAGGGCTAATATACATGCTAGTCCTGTAACCTGAATGTGCTTTTCCAGATGCTCTAATGTGAGCATCTGGAATCCAATTTAAATGCCCTTTTCTATACACTCCTACATATATTTCCCCATGTACCTATTAGTATACTTTCCTCTGCCACAAGGGTGTATATATTCCTTGAGGAAAGGGTATATTTTATATTCATCATGAAATCTCAAGCCTGGCTTGTAGCATGTGTTCATATGTTTAGTTCCACATGAAGGAATTAATGCTCAGACACAATGAAATACAAGGTAATATGTTATGGTCAAATGACAATATTGAAATGTTTTTTCAGGGGACCAAAATTCTGGGAACAAGGGGTAAAGAGTACTGACTTGCACAGTTGTACTCTGGATGAATTCTGTATTTCCCCCTCCCTGTCTCCTATATCAATAAGATGATGGTATATCACAAAGCCCAAACAGTATGGATTGATGCATGATCTTAACAGGGAATAGAATATTTTAAATCAAAATTATCCCAGAAAAATCTAGCCTATTTGGTAGGCACATTTATGTTATTAAAATATAATTCACAAGCCATAAAATTTACCCTTTCAAAAAAGAAATATACAATCCAGTGGGCTTTTGTGTATTAATAAAGTCAGAGAGCCATTGCCAGCATCTAATTTCATAACATTTTCATCAGTCTAAAAAGAAAAGCCTGTCTCCACTGACGGGATCTCCTCTCAGACCCTATAAATTTGCCTGCCATGGATATTTCCTAGAAATTGTCTTTTGTGACTGGCTTCTAACACTCATAATTTTTTTTTCACATTAGCCAGAATATTTCAGTGTCAACAAAGACATGTGAATGACTGCTGGATTATTTTTCTTTTTCAACTTTTTCATTTTCTTACATCATTGTTCCTTTTGAATAATATTTGATTCCTCCCCTCAGGTGTAGTCCCCATAATTCTCCCACCACCACGTCACCCAGGAACCATAAGCATAGTCTCATGTGTTCTTCCCTCTACTATTTTGAATCTCTCCTTCTCCCTCCCCTGCTGTAGGCTTCAGATCTATGGTTTGCCTGCAAATTTTATCTTCTTTCCAATCCTTCATTCAGTTTCCCTATAATCCTCCTATAAATGAAGCCACTGATATTTTTTCCTTCTAATTTATTTTGATTAGCATAATCCCATCCAGCTCCATCCAAGTTGTTGTAAATGGCGTGAGTTTATCTTTTTAATTGCTGAGTAGTATTTCACTATGTATATATACCATAACTTCTTGATCCATTCATCTGTTTTTGGACATTCAGACCGTTCCCATATTTTAGCTATCTTATACTCATAATTTATTTCAAGGTTGATATATGTTGTAGTATGTATTACATTGGTGCTTTGGTTGCCAAATAATACCCTATTGTAAGAATATACCATATCTTGCTTTTCATTCATCTGTTGATGGCTATCTGGGAAGTTTCCATTTGGGAGCTATTGTGAATAATGTTGTGGCTACTTTTAATATTAACCTTCAAGGGTTGAGGCTGCTAATGTAGTTCGTGAGAGGTGCCTTCTCTTACAGAACTTACTTACAGCCGACAGTAGCTTGGAAAGAAGGTTCTGGAGACAGGGATGGGATGACAAGAAGGTGTTAAGTGGCTAATCTATTTGGGGCACATTGTCCATAGAGGGTAAGCTACCCAAATAAAGGAGGATGAACAGACCAGTTTCAGGCAGACTTACCTCCAGAAGTGATAGAAGAGTAATGGGACATTCAGCCCCAGGGTGAGCCACTCCTGCGCACACAGGAACATGATACAGAAGAGGCTGTGGATGGAATATTCTGGCAGTACCAGCTGAATAGGGAGCAGAGAAAGAGACATACATGGGTTAGAAGGAGGAAAAGTCACTCCTGCCTCAATAACAGCTGATTTCTGTCTGGACACTAAAAGTATCCCATGACTGTCATCCATGTCTGGTAAGTTCTTTGCCTGACAGTACCAGAGTCATGCTTTATACTCAACTCCAAATGAACAGAGAGGCCTTCAGTACCCTACTTAACAAAACACTGCATTTGTTTCTTGAAGTCATTCACAGATGATCGCTGGGAATACTACAAGAGGGATCCAGACTCTATGTTGTCTTAACTGAAGCAGAATTCACCAGGAGAAAGATTAATAGGGTTTCTTGTGATTCTGCCCTACCCCCATGTATCTCCCATAGTAAATCACAAAGCTAAAGTGAATATGTGTGTTTATTCAAATATGGGGAAATTGAGGAAAATAATTGAGAAATTGCATTCTACTTGATGGTGGGTGGATCCAGAGAAACACAGGAGAAAGAAAATGCAGTGATGATTAAAGAGGAAAAGTGTAGCCCTCGAAGGGAAAGGATAGACACTAGCCCAGACCAAGAAGGGTCAGATGGTGGTGGACTAACTAACAGGAAGACTAGACTCTCATGCCCCCAATTCACAGATGAAAAAGGGGTGAAAAAAAGATTCAAATGATAGCACATGCCCTCCAACAGCTGTTTCCACTTTAACAGAAATCAGAGCTGGAACAGAAATCAAAGGAGAAAGTTAGTCCCTAGGTGAGCAGTAAGGAAAGCCAAATCTAGAGACACAAATACACCATTTTTCTCAGTCATAGATGATGTGTGGGGTGGGAGTGGAGGGATATGGTCTCTATATAATGTCTGGACCATCATGAATGCTTTAGTCGTCCTAGCAAAATCCTTCTAACCATCCTTCAGGGTTCATTGCAAAGGCCTCTGCTTTAAGGGCAGCTCTACCCATCCCTCCCTCCCTTACCCTTCCCCACCCTGCAGTGTGCCTTCTGATCCTCCCCCAGGGCACTTGCCAGGACCCATTAACCCATCAGCATAGAGTCATTCTCCTCCTCCCATCTCCCACTTTGTGCAATCCACTCCACTACTCTATAAGTTGCCTCGCTCAGTCTCACTTCCATCTGCAAAGTGCTTTGCATAGTGCCTGGCATCTGGTGGAGATTTACAAAATAATGCGCACTGACCAAGTGCACTTGTTTGTAGCATGGCTGACTGACTGATGTCAGGACTGTGGTCACAAACCAAGACTTCTCTTGGTGTGAACAAACAGCCTCCAACTGTCCTGCTGTAGAGAACACGACTGGTCTCCTCAGCTCTCACCTCAGTCAGAGGCACTAACTGCCCCAGAGGATAGATCCAGAGGGAGACACATTAAAAAACAACACGCACTGAGGAGATACATTTTGTAAACAAGGATAAAGAAGTATCTTCTTAGTTCTCAATCTGAGAAGAATGAATTCACAGACCCATACCTGGAAATCATCAACAGAGTATGAGTAAGAACCATGGTTCCAGAGGCAATGACTCAAGGAAGCAAGAGGCATAGTCAGTCCCTTTGATCCTGGGGTCAGGGACACATCCCCATGGTGTCCCTCACAGGATTGAGAGACCCTGAAGAGGCCCATCTGGGCCTGCTGCCCCACTTCCTCCCATTTAGACAGCACATTCCGCTTTCTGCAGGCAGGCCAGTCTTAAGAGTGGTGGCTGTGACTTCTGCTATGTACATCTCTACATTTTTTTTTACTTTGCTTTTTTTATTTAATAAGCTCATAAACTTATTTTCTGTGTAACATCTCAAAGAACTTATGTCCTGTATACGAATAACATGTCTTACAAGTTCTGCAAATATTATGAAATGCTTAGATCAATATATTTTTCTTTATTTAAATAATATTTTTATTAAATAATTTATTTATATATAAATTTCACATCTCTGTGATCTCTGGGGTTCACCCCCCCTCCTTGACCATTCCCACCCTGGCCCACCCCACCCCCAAGTTGTGTACTTCAATTTGATTGTTGGCTTGTTTTGACTTTATAATTGCAAGGACATGGAAGCAACCGAAATGTCTGAAAACAGATGACTGGATGAAAAAAATGTGGTATATATACACAATGGAATATTATTCATCAATTAAAAATGACAAATTGGATGATTTTATGACAACATGGATGGACTTAGAAGAATTCATATTAGCAGAAACAAGTCAAAAAGAAAAAGACAGAAACCAAATGGTTTCGCTGCTATATGGGACATGGGAAAGATAAAAAGCCATGAAGAAAAGTCAAAACATCTCTACATTTTTAAATCTCTAGTTTCCGCCTCTTCTGTAGAGGTAATTAACATGCTCGGAGATCTCCGCTGTGGGCCTGAATCATCCCTGAGAGCGCCATCCCCATCGTGACAAATCTCTGACTGATTACAGTCTGAATTCCAGGTCCCACTATTAATCACCCTGCGTCTTCCCTCTTCAGACCTGATTTATCATGCAAGATGCAACCTTCCGAGTAGCGAGGATTCGTCACCGTCACCGTCACCACATTGAAGAAAACTGCTTCAAGGGTACCAGGTGGTTCTGGACGTCCCCAGCCTTTTGGGTGGGTGGCAAAAAAGCTGAAAAACTCATCTTGCTTGGGTGGCTTCTCCTAATTGCCTCTTAGTGAGACTGAACGAATCCTCAAGAGTGGAGCAGTGCCCCCAAGGGATCCAGGAGATGCCTTTTTCACATGCACATTAGCTCTCTCCTACTTCCCCGGGCTGTTGCAGCACCATGGTGTGGTTACAGGGAATCTACTCCTCCTAGACTGGCTGGAGATGGGCCAGTCTTTCACACAAAGCTTGTATGAAAGGGGTCACTACACTGCCTGTGCATGCCTCCAGATGCACCCTGGGGACACAATAAGATCATGATTCTCAGTTCTCAGAACAACCAACGTAAAGTGTTCCAGAGACTCTCCCCCACCTCTGCCATAGTAAAAATGCTTTAGGGTGGCGGGTACTCCATTATGCCAAAACCGTAAGTAAGGACAGGGGCCCTGGGGTGACTAGTGAGGGACAAAAACCATGAACAAGAAAGAAACACATGTGGTCGTAAGCTGCTGAGATTTAGGGGTTGTTTCACGCATGATGTAGCCTCCTGGCCTAGGACACAATGAATAACCGATGGGAAAGGCAAAACTGTGTTCATGCCTCTTTATCCTCTCCTGCCCATCTGACCAGCCGTTCCTCTCATAAGCTGGGTGTGCTTGGGCCAAGACCCAAGGACCACCAGGCAGGCGTTAAGCATATTCATTCTTTCTGGGTTTATCTAGTTATAACACAAACACCACTCCTGAATCTTTCAGCAAACACAGATTGAAACAGTGACCATCTCCCCACAGTCCCACATCATCCTACGCATTGGAAAACACTTGTATTAGTCTTGTTTTTGTTTTTCGTAAGTTTTTAATATGCCAATCTCATTCCTTCATCCAGCAAATGGGACACAGTCCACAGTCAACTGAATTCCCATCTCTTACTGCAGTGACATTATAAATACTAAATAACTTGTCTTAATACAGGCACTGTGGGTTATTGGGGGAAAATTAAATTCACACCAACCAGGGGGGCTTACAGCCCCCCTGGTTTTATGCTCAAGGGTAGTTAGAAAAGATGAGTAAAACCTTATCTTAGAAGGAAGCCAGCAGTCAGCACTCAGGAAGAATTGCCACAAGAGCAAAAGCAGAGAGAGATGGCAGTCATAGCCAGTTCACCAGGCAGGGTCTTTATTTGCCCTTTAACGGTATTAAGATCAGGCTTGATGGGAGCCAAAGACTAGGCACATGTCTATTTGATCCCCCCTCCCACAGGATTGCAGCCTTCTCCTCACTGGTACTAGAGTCTTCTGTGAACAGCATATACTGAAGGTCTGGGGTGATATAACAACATGATTATAAGACATATGCTCCACTATGCCCCTGTTCTGATGTACACAGAGGCCAAAGGTCAGGTGCAGTGCTAACAGCACACCAGTAGAGTTCACACACTTGTCAGTGAAGACCTCAAAGCTGTACCCACTCCCTATTTCTCTCCCTGACATCTAAGAGGATGTGACTGCTGTTGAGAGCCAGCTGTCCTTACTTTCTGCCTAGATTTTAGTTCTAAGTTTCCCCTTCCTACCATACATTCTATCCAGATAGCCCACAACTACACCCACTGGAAATGTATGCCCCTCCCAGTTTGCACAAAATTTATGCCCGAAATTTTCAATTTCTGCTAACAATAACCTGAGTCCTCAGTCTTATCCATTTCCACACTGGTCTTCTGCCTCATCTCGCCATTTCTAGTTCACAGCCTCTTCCGTTCATGTTCTGTTTTTTATTTCTACTGTCTGCTAGAATCAGGGTCCCTGCACCTTATCCCAGTACTGGTGTAAGAATCTTCTAGCAGGTTTTCTGTCCTGTATACTCGTCCCCTTCATCGAATAGATCAGCTACTTTCTCTGCCATGTGCATGACACAGTCATTCAGTTCTCAACCTTCACCTACACCTTGGCTTTTTCAGGAATTCTATTTGTATTCACAATATTTATTTTCATTTACACATCTTTTTATTCATTCATACAGACATTTGTTGACTGCTTTAACCCACAAATGATTTAACCAAGATCTAGTGACCTTCACACGAGAGTATAATGATGTTTTAATTCCTGTCTTGCTGTGGTGCAGGGGGCTGGAGAAGGAGGCTCTTCTCCCTAAAGGGAGAAGAAATTGGGAAAGGAGATGCTTGGACTTGACAGGAAGGAATGAAGCTCCCTGGGGAGAATTAAGACTCTAAGACTGGAGGCAGTGGAAGATGGCAGAGATGGAGAGGTGAGGGCAAGTGCTCCAGACTGGACCTCTGCTCCTGATCCCAACATGCTTCCCTGGACGGAGGTGGAAGGAGAAGTTTCTGAGCGACTGGCATAAGCCTACCTGGGAGCAAACATACTCAGAGCCACAGGTGCCACTTGGGGGCTACAACAGCCACAGATGCTCCTGTGAGACTCAGAGTCTCCACCCATTTTTGAATGGACCTTGTCGATTCAGACAAGCTTTCCCTTTGTGATCACATTTGGGCTAAAAATATGAACCCAATACCTCAAAGTGTTACATAAATCCTTACCAGTTACATAATGATCAACTGTAATATTGAGAGAGGCAGCAACCTATGCTGACTCTTGTTTTCCACATCTGTAAAATGCCAACATTTCCAGCCTCCTAACAAGACATGCTAGGACACAATGTCCTACGAACGACAGAGCTCCCAGTGGTAAAGGATGATGCCACTGCAGTGATAAATACAAGCATTATATTGCCGGCCATCATGTACCAGCTAATCATCATTTTCAGGTAAGCAACTTGTCACTTACCCCGAAAGCCAGTGAAGTGGCTCAGAACAAATTTGGTGCCATGCAGCCTCCTTTGACTCCCTCGAATTAAACCTAGGGAAGCTTCCAGTTTCCCTAAGTGGGAAAAGAAACCAAGGGCTAACCCTCAAAGAATAAAAACCTCAGAACTTGCCTATTCCAACAATAACCCACTAGCTTGCGTGGCTTCCCTGAGGTTGCGCTGTCCCTGGAGCCAGGAAGTATAAAGAAGAAAAGGGAAATGTCTCTTTTTGGAGTCTCCAGCCATGCTAAACTGGCCCCCAACAGAGGGGCCCTGCATGGATGAGCAGGACAGAGGCAATTTTCTCATAAATGTCCACTGCAGAGATCTGTTCTCCATTTATCCCCAAATGAATACTGTGCATAGGTCACCCAGTCAGATCCTGGTCAATTCACATGTGGTGATGTGAGAGGACAGTGGGGAAAAGAGAAAGGTTGTATGTTTAGGAACCTGGGGTTTGATAAACAGGAAAACAACACCTAACCACTATCCGGAAGTTAGTCTTAGTCCCTTTGTTGGAAGGAGGTCACTTTCTCTTTACCCTAGAAAAAGCTCTCCTCAACACACACTCATACATACACACACACACACACACACACACACATCAAACAAAAGCCTGCACCAGCCTAAGAGGAAGGAGAAAGAATTCAGGCCCACCTCCCCCAGGGACATGGCTCCTTAGCCTTTGATATCTCATGCCTAGAACTAGTACCCCAACATCAAATGGCACAATTAAGTAGAACGCCCCAATAACTAAGACCTGGAGGGCAAACTCAAGTATCACCTCTTTGAAGGTGCCAATATGTTAAACCACTTAACCCTTGGATTTTGCATCAGTGCTTATCAAGAGTTTTATTGGGTAAGCAGATAATTCCAGTACATAAGCAACATAACACAGATCACCCAGTCTAGAATTCTAATTCTAAAAGTTACATTGTCCTGGCTCCCAGTCTTCACCCCTGAGCCTGCAGCAGGGCTGTGGTAGTGCTGGCTCACAGAGCACACCTCCCTGGCAGCTGCTTGAGTCCAGGGGCTTGAGTCCAGGCAGGGAGCATGTGCAGACACTCCAATAGTGGCTTCCCCGTTCTTCAGCCCACCACCACATGGGAGAACACCTGCTCCTCTAGTGCCCTTGGCCCACAGCTCTCCATACCCTTCCTCCTCGGAAGCCCACAGCCAGTCCTGCCCCCACCATCATCCTGTCCTGCCCCCACCATCAGCCTGTCCTCAGCAGACTGCCTCAGCCCCCACCCTCACCAGCTCTTTTCAGCCATCTCTGACCTTCCCAGAGCTTCAATGGACACTTTCTGGGAAGTGACTAGTTCCTTTCACGACCAAACTTCTGGGTCTGGCCCTCCCTGCCCACACCTCCCAGCCTGCCTTTTATCAATTGTTTTCACACAGCTTCAAGACACACTTGAATTTCAAAAGCCTCTCTGTCAGTTTCCTCCACACTTGTTAAATTACTGAATTACCTAAGAGCCCACTCAGGGAGGAGGTGAGAATAAAAGCACTCTCCCAAATAATGCCATATTTTTAAAGGGACAAGATTCTCCTACAACTTGCTGGCAAGTCTTAAGTTAACACTTGTAGCTACCCACTCCTTTTCTTCTTTTCTCTAAGCCACAGATGATGGGAGTAGGAATCGTGCTCAGAATATAGAGAGTGATTAGGCAAAACTTTAGATCATTTCAGAGGAGAGACACGAAATGAAAGGAATGTTCTAGAATGAGGAAGACAGCGGATAAGGGCTTAACAAACCCTTTAATGCAAAAACAGCCCACCTGTGAACTCATCCAGCAAATAAATATTTTTTATAAACACTACTAGGTAGGCAAGACCAAAAAAGTCTAGCTGGGGAGAGGCAGCAATATACACTGTGAGTTCTGTAGCACAACAAACTCCAAGCTGAAGTACAGAGAGGCAGGGCCAGGCAAGGCGATGCGGGAAGAGAGGAGAGAAAAAAACGTGCATTCAAATGAGGAAATAAAGGAAAGCTCTGGAGGAGAATGTCTGACTTGGGATCTAGAGAATGAGCTGTATGAGGGAAGCAGAATGTGCAGCTGAAGGTATCCTTCGTTGAGGTGTGAGTCACCAACGCCCTAGAAAGACATCACTTCCACATCTTCTGTGGAAATGACAGGGATGGGAAACCCTCCGTCGCGGCCTCCTCTTAAACTTGGAAGACTCTCAGGAAGAGTCACCACAATGCTGAGGCGCAGAGACAGACAAAAGCCTGGTAAGAAAAAGCACGTGGTCTCCACCCTACCTGAATGTCAGGTGACAGGTACAAAGCCAGGAGCAAAAATAAGTATTTTTTTGTATTTTTGCCCATGGTTCAGACTCAAGGTTTAGCATGAGGTGATGCTAGTTAGTCTTGATGTTGGGCTCCCCTTTGAGACTTCACAGCATGAAAGCAGTCTTGGAAACCTGGAAAATGGGGACAATGAAAGCAAATTCCAAAGGAGATTAACCAGCCATGCTAGTTCACTAGCCATAACTACTAGTGCCAAATTCTAATCAGCTAACCAGACACCTTTGGTATAAGAAAAACATGGGGCATTTTTCAGCAGAGACAAGACAATTCCAAAAGCTGAAAACTGACACTGAGACTTGGCATGGTGGCATCAGTCAATCACAGGGAGAACGATGGATCTTTGGAAAAATGAGAAAAGAAAGATATGTCCTGAGACTTACCACCATTTTGAGGTTCTTTGCTGTCGGTAACCATTCCATCTTCTTAGCCAGTTGTAGGGCAACCAGACTGTTCATAATGCCCATGTCCTGCAACCATCAGGCTCACCAATCTGCATAGGTTCTTTATTGGTTTTAGCAGTTACACAGACATATGAAGCAGGCCAGCGCAGGGGCTTGGAAGAAGGTAAGTCCCCCAGGCATCTTTAATCTCTCTCTCTCTCTGGTCTCTCTCTCTCTCCTAGGCTTGAATGTGGTACTTACCCATATACACACCCACTGGGCCACACAATCATAGGGAAGATGCAATACCCCAAGTGCTGGTCACAGGTTAATGGCAGAAAAAGCCTGATATACACCACTTACCCTACAGGTTACTACTATGTTCTGTTCCTCTCCATTTCTCTGTTATAACCCTCTTCTCATATCTGTTCTTCTAAATAAATTTGCCTCTTCCCATTTGCTAAGCTGTGTCATCTCAATTCCTTCTGCCGTTTCATCAGACAAAATACCCAGTAAAATCATGGTGACACCTCCATAAAGTTCACCAGTGAATCAAACCAGAGCTGCTAGCTCGCCTTCTCCTCTCTAATCTGTCCCCACTCAACACAGTGAAGGTGGAGAGGACCGCAGCTCTTACTAGAAGAAGAGGGCGGCCAAGTCCTAAGACCACTCCTTCTTAATCCATTGCCCTCCTAAAGAGGCATGTGAGGCTTCTATTGCCACATCTTTTGCGTAGAAAGAAGGGAGTTCATCTCACTGTACCCCAGACTAAGCCTTAATAGAGCGAGTCCTTGAGCACCACCAACTTCCCAAGGAGAGCCTTTTCCACAATAAAAGTAGATGATCATCCCACTCAACAGCTATTAAGTGTGTTGATTACCTATTGCTTTCAGCAGGTAGGAAAAGTTTGCTCAAAACAAACAAAAGAGGGTGAGCTGAAGAAGAGACCAAGTACCGGCATCTGTGAAAGGGAGGCAAACGGACATGGTGACCTCCACTGCTTCATGTCCAGGAAGGTAGGCAGTTCGCTGACTTGATGCAGCCCAAGCACAGCACAGTGAATGTGGAGGACAGCGAGACCCCCACAGTGAATGGGAGGGACACACCAGCCAACCCTTCAACACACATGTTCCTTCCACTTGGGTGAAGTAGGATGACCAGGTAAAAAGCATGATAGCCTCAGGTATACTGGAGCACAGAAACCTAAGAAACACAGCCTAGGGATCTAGACAAACAACCCATGACTGACTGACTCAGTTTACGGGTATGCACTCCAGTTTCTCCTTGAATCTTCCACATTCTCTCTTTGCCACATCCGACCATGTACTACCACCAACGATAGCCCACCAGGAACACCAGAGCATGTAAAGTGTATATAAACCCTCGACTTCCTGTTAGGGGTGCTCAGCCATTGGATATGAATCTTTTGAGTCAGTACTGACACTAATAAACCTGCTTTGTGCCAGCCCTGGTGTCCTCATTCCCTGATTGCCTCGGCCAGGAACGATCCTTGTTCCCTGGCTGGCAGCCTGCACAGCTGGAGCAATGGCCAGGCATGGTTCTCATTCCAACTGGCTGCTTTCATGGGAAGTGCAAAGCAAGCAGCTCTCCACACTCACTAGAAAGGGAGGGTCCTGTGTGTGTTCACCCCCTTTCAGGGAACAAGGGAAACAGGCCAGTGGATGTCTCCTCCTGACTCCCTGGCACATTTCTCCTGGTGCCTCTTAGTGATCCTCGGTGAGTTTAAGGAGTGAATGATCTTACAAATGTATCTAGTTTCACAACAAAGCCTGAAAATGTTAGCCTTGGAGACACAGGCTATCACTGATATCCAAACTTCAGGCTGCTTTAATTTCAAAAAGCCCAGGCCCTGTAGAGACTGAGTAGAAGACACATAACATTAGTGCTTGTTGGGTAAATGAGTTTTCAGGGTTTTTATTCTGCCACCATTAGCCTCTATGACCAGCACTGGTGGAGCTACATTCTTCCCATGATTGTGTATACCTGGACCAGTGGGTGTGTGCGTGCATGAGTATGCACACCTGAGCAACGAGGAAGGGCTAAAAGGGCTATGTCACCCTGGGGGAAGGCGAGGAGAGTATGTGAGGAGAACACAGGGGAGAATTAGAGTAAGAGAGAGAAACTCAGGTGGCTGTTTTCTTTGCTACCTGTTTCCCCCCTGCTCATTACGAAAGTTTCTATGACAGTAATTCCAAGGGCTCCACCATTCTCCAGTTGCTGCAGCCGATGATGAACCTACCCAGATCAAATGAAATGATTACAAGAAGGAACTGCATATTGCCCACCAATCAAAAATTACATTGAAACTGAAGGAATAAAACTCAATCAAAGTTCTGAAAGAGGCAGACTTCTTACTTGGCAGAAAAGAGTTCATACTTTTCTACTTGCTTCTGATATTGTCAGGCTGTGTGCATCTAAGTTGGCTGGCAATCACCTTAACCGTGGGAAACTGAATTCAGAGAAGTCAGAGTAAATTTACCCAAAGTCACAAGGCATTTTCTCACCCAGAACTGCTGCAGCCCAGACCCCTGATTGCAGTGGCTGTGTGGGCTTCTGGAAGTCAATGCCAAGACCCACATGCAGCACATAGTGAGAACTGTGCGGTCCACAACACTGCTAGAACTGTGCGAACTTAACCGTGACACTCAAGCCAAGCCTACTTCTCAGCAACCACAAGTTTTGTTTCATTTGACTTTTCGGTAAAACCAGAGAACACATTCCAGAACAAAGCCATAAGTACAGTGATTATGATTTAATTAAATTATTGGGCTGCAAAGGAAGGTCTCCTGTGCAGTGTGTGTGTGATACCTGGTTAACACATTGAGGAAGATGGTATTTCCCTGAAGATCGGGATTTAACATCAACCGAACCAAGAGAAAGATAAGCAACCAAAATGACACTAAGACTGCCAGGAGTTTTTGAAAGAGTTTGAGCAAATTTGATTGATCAATTAAGATTATTTAATGTTAACAGGTCACAATGGAAAAGCAGTCGAGAAGCTAGAAAATCCAAGAAGTTGGGAAACTTAGGAGAAATCTTTCCAGAGTTTTCAAGGTGGTTGCCAGAGCAACCTCAGGAGCCAGATCCTGGAAGAGCTGAAACATTCTATTTAAAAATAACCAGTTGATCATCAGAAGCAGAAGTGAAACAACCAAATAATAAGATATACACTGAAAATTCTTACAGAGATGAGCTTTTTCTCAAAACTGCAAAAGCCTCATCTACAAGGAATATTCTGACCCTGGAAGCAAACAAATTTCAAAGTGACTCCCCAGAGATCTGATTATCACTTGCATTTTGCACACAGTATTGAAATTAAAAGCTCCTCTTTCCATTTAAATTTCCTCTGAACCTCAGGCTACCTTTCAAGTTCCTTCTACCTTCAAGTCTGAGCTCTTTCATGAATTTCTCATGCATGCATACATGCACTCATTCAACAAACACAAGTGCATAATTTATCATATTGCTGTGAGTGCTATCCGGTGATCTGAAAGCAGGATTAAGTTAATGACACAGTCATGCCTTTAGGAAGAGAAAAACCCAGGAAAGCCCAGATTCATCTAAACTCAAGGCAGCATGCAATCCTATCAGGTGATTGTAGGGTCTCAAAAGCCACTGGTTCCCAAAACTGTTGTACATCAGAATTCAGTGTAGAACTTTCTTAAAATGCAGATTAGCAGGCTCCATTTCAAAATTTACAGAAGGTAGGTCCAGGGATCTGTAGTTTAAATGCCTTGCATTTGGCTTTGATGAGGTTTGAAAATAACTACTAATAGTAAGGGGAAGAGAACTTACCGCCCACTGAAATGACAGTGGGTAGACTTTGGGCCAGTCTCTGCAATCTCAAGAAGATGTGGCAGCCAACTAGAGAAGGCATTACCTGGTCACCCTGTTCAAGCCAAGCAGAAGCAGGTCAATAGCTTGGGAAAGGTACCTGGGGAGGGTCTCAAAAGTCAGAGGAAGGAGTTGGGACTCCACCAAATGGGCAATGAGGAGCCATGACAGGCCTCACAGCACGGGAGAGAGGTACATGCATCAGGGGCAGCAGATGTTGGAGGAATTGTGGTGGGTTGATTGGCAAGAGTTGGCGGGTGGTTTCAGAGAAAGCAGGAGGAGAACCTCTGGTTCTTGAAGGTAAAGAGAGAAAGCCTAAGTTGGTACTAGTAGGAATGAAAAGAGATGAAGAAATAATCTTTAACATTTCTATATACTGCTTTATTTCAAAATGGATTGTAGGTGGCTCACAAATGTGTTATTAGTTTATTGTAACATTTGTCTCTGTACAGCTATATTTAGTAATACCTAGGATCAGACTGAACTTATTTGTATTTTTAAACACTTTTTTCTGGGTTTGTTCCAGTTCTCACTTTGGAGAAAATTCCATTTTCATAAAATATATTGGGGGTATAAGATGGGGGCTGATGAGGAAGGGTAGCGCCTAGGTTCTGGACTGCACAGGCACTGCCAACAACTCAAGGCTGAAGAAGACATAGCACTGAACCTGAGAAGATCGCAGTTAGATGAGAGTAACATGTAGACAAGATGTCACTGTGTGGGGAGAGCTTAAGAGATCCAGAAATCAGGCAGAGATGATTCCTGTCTTAGCGGACTCAAGAAGGCTGCATAGAAGAGGTAACATTTGAGTTACAGTGAAAAAAAAGTATTTCCATCAACAAAGGGCATTCTAGATGAGAAAACTGTAAGAAAAGGCATAAAGAAAGGGAGGTGCCAAGCAGTTTCATATATCTCTAGTCACAGTACTTGGCACAATCCCTGGCACACAGTAGGTATCCAATAAATACAACAATAACTGTATAACAATAAAAGACTGTTACTTTATTATTAATAAATTAATTAATAATTGTTGATTATTAATTCATAAGCAATTTTTAACAATCATAAATGCGACAATCAATACAATAAATATTAGGTGAGTAGATTTCAATAAGGTTAAAAGATAGGTTAGCAGAGAGTCACAGAGGTCTTTACCAGCAAAACTAAATAGTCATTTATTCTCCAAAACTGGGATTCAGAGAAAACTTTAGGGTAGGAAGTAGCCCATGATCCAGGTTTGTTTGAATCATTCCAACAGTGATCCGCAGGGTGCAGGGCAGGGGAGAGAACTAGGGAAGAGAGCAGGGGCCAGGGGGCACCACCTGGCTAGCACTGCAGTCATTCAGGTAGGAGGAGAGGCGGCCTAAAGCACAAATCTCCAGTCCCCCGCTCCAAACTGACTCCAAGGAATGTGGCTCCAAGAGGGCCAGACCTTTTGCTCAAAAGATGAAAATCAGGATTTTTGTGGAATTTTCAGATCCCTATACTATTAATGGGCCAAATAAAACAAATTTATAGATGACTTATGTTAACTGCAACTCTTAGTATTGATAAACAGTATATTATATAGAGAGAATCATTAGCATCATTAGTATTTATAATTAGATAGTTAATACTATCTTAGTATTGCAACTCTTAGTCTAGAACAAGAGGAAAACAAGGTCAGGGGCAGAATATACAGGAAGAGCTGTACTTGGGATATGAGGAAAGAAAAGGAACCCAAATCCAAAAAATGACAGAAAGTCATGTGCATGAGACAGAGAGGAAGTTAAGCTTGTTTGATGCAAGAAACCAAAAAGGAGGTGACCGGCAGTGTCACACTCCAGAGAGCACTGTATGGACCTAGTGGCTGGTCTATCCGATTTGGTGAGGTGAGACTTCACTGGTGACCTTCAAGACAGCAGTTTCAAAAGAATGAAAGGAGCATCTGCCACCTTACAAGGGATTCTGAAATGAGTAGGAGTCAGGAAGTGCCAGCGAGGAATGGCAGTGACTACAGAACCCAGTCATGGATGGAAGACGAATCAGGTGGGTTGGTAGCAGGAAGGGTAACCAAGGTTGCTAATATTTTTAAGAACAAGGAAAATGAAATGAGTCTGAAGATGCAGGGAAAGGGCTGGACAGCAGTGAGAGAGAGAAAGGGAGGAGTCCAGGAAGCAGGAGCTAGCTGGATCTGCTCTAGAATGAGCAGAAAAGAGACTGCATCAAGGGATATAAAGGTAAACCTTCCCATGGGGCAGAGAGGGCCCTGAGATAGGAGAGAAGAAATGGAGAAACACAGGTGAGAAGCAGCGTGGAAAGAGGTAGGCAGTCAGCATCAATGGCCCCTGCTGCTTTATAAGCACAAGGATCCCTGCCAAGAAAGTAGAATAGTTGGGACATTCCAGAACAAGGAACAGGGAGAAGTCAGAGCAGTGGGTGGAGCAGACGTGGAGCAGGCAAACAAGAGGCCAGGAACACGGCAGGAAGGCCCCTGCCACAGTAAGTGGGGGAGAATTCGAGAAGGAAGGGACAGTCTCCGCAGTGCTTGGGCTTCACTGGGCCCAGCCAACTCGGGAAGGTAAGGGTGGGAGGACAAAATGTCACGGGGGCTGTAAATGCCTGCAAGGCTAGGCATGGTGGGTGCCAGGAATGTGCAGAAGAGCAATCTGGCCAGTCAGAGCCAGAGCTGACAGTTGGGGTTCTGGCTGTGCTACTCAAAATAATGTGCACAGAAGCCTTCTGGAGACCTTGTTAGAACACAAATGCTGTTGGTCTAGGCGAACCTGAGATTTCACTGATAACACATGATGCCCAAACTGCCAGTCTACCTCCTGGGTATCGCACAGCTCACTAGCCAGTTCTGCATGAAGGAAAGAAAGAAGGAAAACCGCTTCCATGAAATTTATGCTCAGCTCTCAATTGTCCGTGCCCAAAGAGAAGGTCCCTGCTGGGCGTGGTGGCACGTGCCTGCATTCTGAGCACTGGGAGGCAAGAGGCCAGGGATCGCTCGAATTCGCGGGTTCAAGACTACCACAGGCAACATAGCAAGACCTGGTCTCGAAAAAGCAACTGGACACAGTGGTGGGAACCTGTAATCCCAGCTACCTGGGAGGCAGAGGCTGGGGATTGCTTGAGTCCATGGGATCGAGACTACCCTGGGCAGCATAGCGAGACCTAGTGTAAAAAAAAAAAAAAAATGAAGAGGTCCCTGTGATGTTCCAACCCAGCACAGAATTCAATATCTGCTAGTTGGATCTGCTCCCGAACCAGTAAGAAGAGAGCTGAACCAAGGGAACCCATGAAAGGGTAAGGAGTTGGAGGGGTGTTTCAGGGTGGTTGTTTTCATCCAGCAGATTTGCTCTCCTGACCATAGCTTGTGTCCACCCTTACTAAATGAAATTCTCTTTCCTGTAGTGGGGGAAAAAAGTCGTGAAGGCTGAATACTGTAATAGATAACAACTGAAGGACCACCCACCTGTGAATGATGGAAAGTCAGTGGGATTTATAAAGTCTAAATGAAAAAAAGTGGGGGGAAGCTCAACGGAATAAAGATGAGGGTTACCCCCCGGGAAAGGTTTGGACTCAAGGGGAAACAGAAGATGAAATTAGACTTCAAGTCACCATTGGGGGCATTGAGAGTCTGTCTGCCTCCCTGCACTTTAGTTTATCTTCAGGGAAAGAGCTGGACCAGCTTTCAGGGCACTTTGTAGCTCTGCTCTTCCACCAGCCTAACCTTGAGAGCTGCGGCTGCCAGGGTCTCAGAAGTGAATCCAGCTCCCCTCACTGGACACTGAACACCCACAACAGGCAGGCACCATGCTAAGCTCTGGAAAACGAGACTCACAAGAGGCTCAGCCCCAAACCTTCTGTCTAGTTGGGGAGAGAAAGGGGCAGCGCTACCTCATGGACACCACTTCTGACTTCTAAAGACCCAACCTTTGCAGTTGGCCAAAGGCTTTTTCCACCTCTAGAGGCACCGGGAGATTTGGGGGTGCCATTATCCAGGACCCCACATGGCCCTGTGCAAGAGGAATGGGAAGGGCCAGAGCCCAGCCACTGTACCCACTAGCACAGCAATCAAGCCACCAAGGGCAGTTCAGTGCTCATGAACCTGAGTGATGAAGCCTGCTCAGCAGAGGGGCTCAAATGTTGCCGCACATTAGCATCACCCAAGGGAGGTCTCAAAAACCCTGATGTTCAGGATTTACCACAAACCAACGAAAGTCAAAATCTCAGGAGATGGGACCGGAACATCGGTAATTCGTAAAACTTACCAAGTGATTTCAACGTGCAGTCAAGTTGGAAAAAAAAAAAAAAAGAGTGTCCTAAAGAGCTCTTTGCAAATGTCAGGTGCCCCAGTTCCCAAGATGACGGCCAGCTCCTGATGTTCTAGCATCAGCGGTGTCTTCACCTGCCTGGTGCCTCATCCCAGTGTCCCTAAGTGGTTCAGGAGCTAAGTATAGAGCTTCTGAAACAACTTCTTCCCCAAAGACAGAAGCTTATCTTTTTTCACGCACAAACGTTGCTAGCATTTTCATACACGTGAGTCATCTCCCAGCGCCGCAGGACTCAGCGAATCCCATCACCAGCCACTGGCTGCAACAGTGCACAGCAGGTATTTAGGCAGAACAAGGTAAGCACCTGCACACCCCCACCCCCAACCCAATTGGGTATAAAACACCCCCTATAGCACCGTTGGTCTGGAGGCTTCCCATGCTAGTCCGTGATGTGTTCTGCCTATTCCAACTCAGGGTGAGCTTTGTTGGCAGTGAAGGGCAGGGTCCCAACTGCAAGATGAAAGGATCAGACCTGGTATCTCGGACTCTGCAGATGGCTTGCACCTGCAGCAGTGTGAGCTCTTGGGCCGCAGCGCTGGAGGCACCAGTGCACACTTCAGATAACAAAGGACAAACAACAGAATGGGTGGTCTGCAGTCTGTGTGACAGAAGCAAGCCCACAGCCCCTTACAGCAGGACCCGTGCACCCCTGTGTCTCTGACTCACAAAGAGGATGCCCACTGCTGTCTCCCAGTCTTTGGAGAGAGTGCTCCAGGCAGCACCGTGGGGGGAGGCTCTCCCAAGGGCAGAGGCACCTGCAGGATCCTTGCAGGGGGCTTTCTGTGGGGAGATGGAAAGCAGACCACTGGCCGAAGGAAAACACCAGTAGCTTCCAGTAAGGTCTGCACAGCCTGTAAGGAGAGGATTCCTCAATGAAAGAGAACTAGGCAAAGGGAAGGGAAGTAAGAGGGCAGTTAGGTTTATGGGGTCTGCAGCATCTTTCTCAGAACCCCATGCCCCACCCCAGGCACCCCTTTGAAAACACCACTCCCCATGCAGGTTGGGTCCTTGAATCCACCTCTCAAAAGCTGCCCAAGAGAGTCAAGTGTGCTGCCCAGACTGAGCTTCTGGTCTATGAAAATAGCCTCCTGACCACTCCATTCTGCCTCTCCACTAGGGCTGGGGGCACAGGCCAGCCTGCAAGTGTCCCAAAAATAATGAGTCAGTGATGACTATGCTGTGGTCATCTATTACACCCTGGTGGGAACGCAGATGGCCTCCATCCTTTGGGAAAGTTGTCTGGCAATTTCTAGAAAAGTGCAAATTCATATACTTCTTAACCTGATCATCTCATTCTGTGGACATGACATGCAAAGTGTATAGTGCAGGACTACTGGCAGGCACCAAATAAGCCAAAGTGAAAACCCACAGAACGTCCACAATTATGGATATGAGTGATACGCTGAGTCCATTGGGATAGAAGGAATGCCTAAGTAATTATTCTGAACAAAGTCAGATCTACAATATTGCCCTAGAGAAGTGTCCATGCTACAATGGTCTATGAGAAAAACAGATTATGAAACACCAATTTCTTCCATTATTGGAAAAAATAAACAGACCAAAAAAGTCAACTTTGAGTGTATGTTTGAATACATGCATGTGTATACATGTTTGTGTTTGAAGATGCATGTAGGTAAGAGCAGAAACAATATAGACTCAAGCTTTTTAACATGAGTAATGTCAGAATAAAGGCAACTGGAAAATTGACTCCTGTTTTCTTCCTATCAACTGTATCATTTTCTAGTCAAAACAAGGACATACTACCTGTGTAATTAAAACAACAAAGAAAAACCAAAGAACAAGTTCTAGGTAACTTATCTCGATTTAAATCCTGCCTTCGCAGGATTAAATTCCTTAACCCCTTTGCCCTCAATACCCTCATCAATGAAAAACAGACCAAAAGTAGTACCGACCATCTACATCCGAGAGTGAGATGACCAGTCTAGCACTTAGCAAGTTCTCCGCCACATCCTACGCACATACAGAGACTTAATCATAAATGGCATTATGTGAGTCGCTCGTCCCTCACCACTGAGGACCAATATTCTAAGTCTTGGTCAGCATAGTTCCTCCCGCAGCCAACAAGCCCCTGTGAACTTTGCAGAGCAGAGAGCCGACTGAGTCAGCCTTCCCAGGAGCCATGCCTGTAATGACACTTTTGTGCACAGCCTGTCTCACACTGCGGGTGGACAGTGTTCTTTATTACTCCCTTCTGCCCCAGGACTCCTGCTCCCCTGCTGCCAAGTGATAACTTCTGGGCAAGGAAGTATCTGGAATCTCCAGGAAAGGGATGTCCTAAACCAAAGTGGTTATCATAATTATAGAACTTCCGCCATCTCAGCAACTTGGCGTTTCAGCAGAAGCTCACGTCACATACATGGATTTGGTCCTGACTCTGCCTTGGGCAGACAGGAACTGGAGCTAATTAGAGAGATGACCGACCCGTCCTTGTCCACCGTGTGCTGAGTCAACTGTCTGGGCTCTGGGGGTGGCTTTGTGTGCTGCTCCCGGCAAGAAGTGTGGCAACAAGAAGACACAGGGTCAGTCCCTTCTCTTAGCACCACATCCTCTGGAGAATGAAGAGGACAATTCTTCATGGGTTTTGCTTAGAGTAAGTTTTCTCTTGATTCAGATAAACAGTCTACAAAATCCAATGGAAAGTATCAAAACCATGCCCTTTCTTTCACTGGGTGATGGGAGATGCCAATAAAATCAAAATCCAGAGGCTCACTATTCCCCCCCCTTTAGCATTCTTTTTTTTTT
>PVHY01012919.1:0-42890 GCA_004024945.1 Uropsilus gracilis | reverse complement strand
TATCAATGGTAAAGGTGATCAGTGAAAATGCTAATAAAGAGTGTGTAGCCTGCTTTGTAGAGAGTAGCAGGCAGATAGCTGTATCCAGTTAAAGTTAAAGGTAATTGCAGTTAAGTACTGTTTGTAGCCTGCTTTGGAGAGAGAAGCAGGCGGATAGGGGTAAACAGTTAAATAAAGTCAGAAAATCTCTTTTTTACCCTCTTTTTTTGAGACTAGGTCTTGCTTTGTTGCCCCGCGAACTGCATGCTCATGTCCGCGAACTGCATGCTCATGTCCGTGGGGTACCACGGACTCAAGTGATTCCCAGCCTCATCCTCCCAGGTAGCTAGGATTTATAGGCAAGCGCCACCATGTCCAGCTATTTTTTGAGACTAGGTCTTGGTATGTTGCCCTGGGTGAGTCTTGAACCCCCTGGTGGGTGTGAACCCTCCAACCCTTGGACTCAAGCGATTCCTAGCCTCTGCCTCGCATCTGTAGACTGCAATTAAAGGCACGTACCACCACCATGTCCCACCTATAACAAACATTCTTAAGTCTGAAGTCCTACACTTTTTATCTCTACAGTGTGTGAAATAAATCTTTAGATATACATCTGGCCTATTTTGATATTTATTTTAAGGGTGATTCTTTTACAATGGATTTCTAAGTATATTCATCTAAACAGCACTTAAAATGTGTCCATTTTAAAAGGTTGTAGCATTTTAAAGAATAGGTATTTTAAAATGGGCAGCACCTTGTAAGAATAAAGCCATTGAGTGAGTGAATTTCTCATAACCCAGGAACCATGGAGCAAGCAGGACTCTCAGTGGCACAGTTGGTCACAAAAACAGTTATGCACAGGAAATGGATGACAGCAAATTTCAAACACAGCAAAAGTCTCATTAATGCTGAATATGGAATCTCACTTCAGCTTAAAATTTGCTGAAACAGAAATAAAAACATACCCGAGGTCCTTTGGGTCTTTATGTGTACAAAAAAAAAGTAATGTGTTATTCTATGGGGTTCTATGATAATCAGGTTTGACTGTTTGCATTTTAAGTAGCTTTTATCTTTAAATTCATTCTCGAGGCAAGCTCATCTAGTGTACTCTCCCCAGTGTGTTCAAGTGTGCACCAAGGACTGTGCTGCAAACAGAAACTTGAAGGGAGAAGCTTAAAATAAATAAATAAAGCTTTCTGCATTGCAGTTAATGGCCTCTAACTGCTTGCTTTGCAGAAGATAAACTGAGTTCAGATGCAGAATGTTAACTAATCAAGAAAAAAATTTAAAGCATTGTTTCTTTTTCTGTTCATTGTTGTTTCAGAAAAAAAAATTTTCTATTTCAATCAACATGATAGACCCTTTCAGAATAATTAAGAATGGAAAAATGGAATGTTTGACTACCATTTAAAAAGACTAGGGTAACTGTTATCTTAGAATTGATCCTGTTTTCTAATATTGATTAATCCATAACTTTCAGATGAAAGGAATCTTTGTGCACACCTTCTAATTGCCTTTTAATCACAAAGGAAAAAATTCTTTGTCATGACTGGATTTTTATACAAGCCCATGCATGTCTAGTTAATCCGTATTATACTTAAAAGGACAGTAGGAATAAAAAGTTCTGAGATAATACTATTTCAGGAATGGGGAGAACACAGACATTCAAGTCAAAGATATCTGAGCTGAGGTTGAATCCTAGGTCAGCTGCTTATCTGTTTTGCAGTGTTGGACAAATAACTTGACCTCTCGTGTCTTGGTGGCCATAAAGAGGGAATAATGCTCAAATCCCAGGATTGCTGGTATGAGGACATGGGAATTGAGAGCAGAGACTCAAGAGCCAGATGCCCAGTTTTGAATTCTAGCTCAGTCATTCCTTTGCTAGTATTCTTAAATCACTTAACTTCTCTGTGCGTCACTTTCCTCATCTATGAAACGAAGCTGAAATAAGGTACTTCTCTCTAGGGTTGTGTCAGTTGTGTTGGATTGACTTAAACAGAGAATGATAGCGTACTTGATAAACCATGTAAGCATTCAATGTGTTAGTCCGGATTACTATTAGGTATGTGTCCTGTTTTTATCCTAAATGAATAAACAAAATGGAGCTACTCTAAAAAATGATTTGGTTCATAATAATTAGTTGCTCTACATGGGAAAGAAATTTAGCCCCCCTAGAAAGTGCAAATGAAGAAATGGGGAAAAAGGAAGGATTTGTCTCGCCAAAACCATAACTTCATATTCACTGTTCATTTGATTTAGAAAGAATGTCAAGTCTTACCTATTCTTCACCAGCAAGAAAACAAGCAACAAGTCTCTGCAGCCAGACACAGGAAGTATTGTTTTGAGAAAATGGAAAGGAGATTTTAGGCATGCTTGGGCAAGATTATCACTTGACTGCCTTTTAATTGCAATTACCATACTAAAAATAGTTGCATTGTACTTCATTCATTCATCATTGTTCAATAGTCCCATTTGTGGAATATGAAAATATTTGATGCTTTGCAAATGAAGACAGCTGGATGTTTAAAACTCAGTCTGAAGTATTAAGTAGATTGAGATTCTTAATGTATTCTTTTTCTCTGGTACAATAAAAAATGTTTATCAGATACATCTTTAACTCTTAGGATTAGGCAGAGTGGGGGAGGAAATGTGATTTTAATAGGGAGGTTGCCAATGTTTTTTTTTCAACTTCACCTACTTGGAAAGATTAACTCCTAAATGTAGTGTACCAGGGGTGATGGCCAATCTTTCAAGATGTCAAAATGTCACCCTGTGATAGCAGAAGAGAATGGAGGACTCTGTGAGGTAGGCATTATGTGAGAAGAGATAATCACCTTCATTTTCTAAAACCATGAAGCACAGAGTAACTGAGATATTTTTCTCTAAGAAAAAATACATACTTTCCTCATTTGGACCCAGACTTGGACCCCAGATTAGAGCAATGGATTGTGGGGAGTGTGGGGTTGCAGTGTTAAAGAAGTGGGGAGTCCCACTTTTAATTTTTTTTCTGGATAGCAAAGTGTCTTCCCCAGAAACTTCGAACTTCAAGCGGGGCATATCTGAAAATAAAAATAACACCGAGTACCACTAATGCACTGCAAGTTATTTTGAATTGAATCTTGGAACTGGAAATTCACAATGGAACTCTTGGCACTTTTCAGTTTACTGAAACAAAGAGGGGCTCCAAGACCAGAGTACAGATCGCTTTGAAATTTTCCAGGGATCCCAGCCCAGGGAGGGCAAGACAGTTCAAGGACTGTCCAATTTAAAGGTGGATAACTGGTGACTTTAACTAAGGAGAGAAAACCAGAATAACATGAATTGGTGCCAGAGAACACATAAAGTGTTCTGGGACACTTGGCTCTACTAGTTTCCTTTTTAAGTTATTTTTATTATTATAAACAACTTTTCAGAAGGTTTATTCTATAACCTCTTCAATAAAATTATTGACATATCTCTATGAACACTTAAAACTTTGCCCATAAGCACACATCTTATTTACCAAATTTTAGTCACTTGGTGTATGATGGAATCTTATTTTTTACACAGTATTGTTTATAAATAGTTTTTACTTTTTCTATTTAGTTATGGTCTAACTTCACATTTAACACTTTAAATGCTATCATAATATATAATTTGATATAACAATTTATTTTCTCAAAGGTGAATCAACTTCTTACCCCGAATTATTTAACTCTCTGCCCCAAAGCAGAAAACCCCAACAACGTCCACTATGACTTTTGTAAATATTTGTTACTTGTTTCTTTTTATGCCCAATGGCATATTTTTTCCTGAACATATTATCAACTAATGACTTAGTGTAAAACAAAAATTTTGACTGTGGCAACTCTAAAAATGGGTAACAAATGATTAGAACAATGCAGCTAATTAATGGGGGAAAATGAAGATTTATTTATTCTTTTGTCTCTGTAATGGATTTTGCTGGTCTGATATGACCAATTAGAAGATTAAAACGGCCCAGTTATGCTGCACCCTGGAATTTCATTCGTTCAATTAATATTTACACACCTACTGTATGCTAGTGACAATTCTAGGTACGGATCACATAAAAGACTATATAACAAAATATCAGATAGTGATAAATATTACAAGGCATATCTAAGAAGAGTAGTAGGTTAAAGAATGGCAGGGATGGAGTGAAATGCGAAGCTGGGGAGTTTTCACTGATGAGGGGATCAGTGAAAGCAGTGTTTAATTGACTTGTGCCTATGGAAGAATCCTTTTGTGTATCCCTGGAATAAGTGCAGCTCACTTTGATATTGCTCCTTGTTCTTTACTCATTTATTCAAATAAGATTTGCTTTTGTGAATGTGTTACTGCTTTGACAGCTATGGGAGACGTGAGTGAACCCTGCAGGCGTGGTATGGTATCTGCCGTACAGAGTTCATGGGAAAACAGAAATTACAAGACTGAAATTGCTTTGAGAGCGAAAGTACAGCATGTTTTTCATGTACACATTTTACAGCTGGGAGGTCAGGGAAGGCTTCCCTGAGGAAGTGATCTTTAAACAGAGAAACAGGTATGAGTCAGATTAATGTGGACAAAGGCATTGAGAGTAAGGGAAATGTACAAGTGGAGGGGTCAGTGTATGACCTTTTTTCTGATGACTGTCAACTTTGTCACCTATTCAGTCTCCCAGGGCTAAGAAGTGACATCATTTACCGATATATCCTTGTCTCTCTCTGGCAGATTATAAACACACAAGACAATGGTTTAGCAGTCAATGAGTAAAGAAAAAAGACAAAGTGAAGGAAAGGGAAGGATTATAATACAACCATAACTAAATGACTTTATTTATATTCAAGATTTTTTTTTTTTTTTTGAGAGTAGGTCTCGCTATTTTTGGAACCACAGACTCAAGCAATCCCCAGCCTCAGCTTTCCAGGTAGCTGGAATTACAGGCGTGTGCCACCACGCCCAGCTATTTTTTTGGAACTAGGTCTGGCTACGTCACCCCGAGCGGGACTCAAACCGCGATCCCCGGTTCTGGCCGCAGTTTCCTAGACTGCTGTTTACAGGCATGCGCCACCGGGCCCGACCTTATATCAAGATTTGTATATTTACAGTAAATTTTATTGTCAATCAATTCTTTAGCTAGCTGACCTTTGAAAAACAGAATTGGGGTGATAAATTTTCCAAAGACCACTCATCAAACTACAGTCATTTTTAGTTTTGTAACTGGACTGCATATAAATTTTCCTGTGTCTTTAATATATGATTTATGACACGCAGAGAGGAGCAGCAGTCGCAGCAGTAAGAGGAAACACCAAGAACTAATAAGAGAAAATAAAAGCAAGTTTTATTCCTTGTCTACACCAATTGATTCTTTGAAACCCAGTATGGTAATGATAGGGTAAGAAAGCAGTGGGCCTGTACCATAAGCCTATTGTCTACTAGGAACTGTTTATAATAGAGAAAAATTAGAAACAATGTATTTTCAACCAGAGGGTTTTGTATAATGTGTTTGGTTCCTCCGTACAATAAAAATGCACCCTAATCATTGGCCATGTTGTATATGGCCAATGATATGGGAAAATATTTGCAATAGATTAATTTTAAACTGTGGAATGTCAGAAAAAAATTCAGTGTGCTAAAAAAAATAGATGAAAATATAATTACAAAGAAAATTCTTCAGTATTTAATAGGAGTTATATCTGCTGTATGAGATTTTAGATTGTTTATATCTTCATTTTTGTTTTTTAAATATTTTGTCAAAAGTATGTGTTGGGTTAGTAATGCAAAAAAAGGCAATGAATGTTTTTTTTTTTGTTGTTGTTGTTTGTTTTGCTTTTAGTCACAAAGAGAAAGGAGGAATTTGAGTAACAGTCTTTCTTATAATGCATTCACATTCATGTGCAAGACTGGGGCTTTTCTGAAGCAGGTTTTGAATCTATAGCTGTTTTTAAGAGTAAGGTAAAGGACCCAGAGTTGTTACAGAAAATCCAAACAGATCAGATAGTGCTTGGAGATCAGTTATTGTTATTTTCTAAAAGAGAAACAGTCTATGAAATAAGACAAATTCACAGGGTTAGTAAGCCTTTGTATGAGTAATTTTTATTACTTTAAATAATGGCACTTAACGCATCACTTACATCTCACCACCACCAACTTCTGATGTTTCAACTGGAATATGTACGTCATTATTAACAGTGTGCTGTAGGCCTCTTTGCTGTTTCTCCTTTTATTTTGTCCCTGGTGTGTGTTTATATATGCATGTATTTGCATTTATATACCCCACATATATTTTATGGTCTGTGGAATATGAGTTATGCTTAGAATTAAAGTCTTGAAGTTTATAAAAATTTACCCATATTTCCTTATGATTTTTAAAATAATTTCATTCTTTACATTTAAATCCTAAATACTGGGGTGCTCAATTTTAGTGCAAGGTGTAGAATAGAAAGTATGCTTTTTGTGTGCCCATGTAACTAGTTAATTGTTTCAATAGCATTTACTGAAAAATCAATTTTTCCCCAATAATTTTAAAATCTATTTTTAATATTAGAATTAAGTTTTGTGTGATTTAAGGTTGTAGATGTTGTCCTCTATTTGGTCTATTTTTAAGCCAAGAATAGACTAATTTAACTACCATATTTTTTGCAGTATGCTTTAATGTGAGGTCACATTTCCCCAATTCATCTCCTCTATTCCTTTTTAAAAAAAATATTGCATTTTTTTGGTTAAAGCATGTTTTAAATGACTCTATTTAACATTTCACTTTGTTTTACTAACTAGAATGGGCTCTTTCAGTTTTAGAAAATATTATCCAGAGGGTGAATTTAGTGGTGTTCATTTTAGCAGAAGAGGGGTGGAGAGTGATGCTGATTTTTTAAGACAGCATCTTTTTGTTCTTTAGAACTTTTGTTCAGAAGTCATGTAGCCATCATACTTCAACTCCCTCTAGCAAACACCCTGAGGTCAAAGGGAAAAGCCCCTTTGACATTTGAGCATCAGGATCTCTGAAATCTTGGCCACATCTGTAAATACAATCTAGTCTAAAGTGTAACTTTATGGTGTAGGATACATTCCAAATAAGGTCTTTCTGCTTTCCCACTCAGAGCTGCTATGATCACCCCATTCAAAAACAAGCCAAGGAAAGTCTCTTAAAGCAGCTGAAAGTCATACCTGACTTTTCTTAACTTTCATTTTTTGTACACCGAAATGTCGATTGATTTAAAAAAATTTCCAACTATACATGCACATAAAAACACAGACCACTTTCAACTGGGTTGGCTGCTAAGAATGACTATAATTCTTTTTTTTTTTAATTTCCCCTTATTACCTTGCTTCCAAACCTGTTGAGATCTTGTCCTATGTTTTCCAATGCTGGCTTTTTGTTTTCTTTCCCTCTATTCTTTTTCCTCTGTATTTTTTCTTATCTTTTTAATTCAGTAGGTATCTTTGGGGGCTCTTGCTCAACTCATCCCTACTTTAAGAATCATCTGGCTAAATCTGTTTTCTCCCTCTCTGCCCTCAGCCTTCCCCTCCCCATCAGTGAAAACATTCCTGAAGAGTCATGCTAAGTGGGGTAGAGGGTGAAGAGCTACAGAAAAAGAATTTTATAAAGCAGATTGGAAGACAGAAGATACATCCACATAATAGCTGCTTCTTTTATGTGTAATGCTGTGCAGTTCTAGTCCTTTGAGGTGCTTCTTATATAGGGTTTCATGAGAGATTTACCCTTGTCTCTGAATAAATCCCCCCATTTGGGGCTTAAATTAGTTGAAGAGGCTTCTGTTTCTAGCACTCTCTTGAGTATGAAGTGATACCTGTATCCTTATATCCCAGTATTTTCCTTTTCATGATTGGAGAGTTTATTTACTGTCTCAGATTGATGACCTCTGTATCTATATATGTAAAATATAGGATTACCCTCTCTCCCCCCAAGGAAGAAATGAATTGCTGAAGTAGTCAAGAATCTGAGCTCTGGGGTCAGACTGCTTAAGTAGCCTGAAATTACAGGACCTCTCCATGTTTCAGTTTCTGTACCTATAAATGGAAATAATAGAAGCCTTAGAGGGATTTGTAAGAATTAAACTACATGCTTCATATAAAGCTCTTAGAAAAGTGCTTGACACATTATTGACCTGATTTTATGTTGTTGTTATTATTTATAGCAGCACATTCCTTCTTGGCATTTTAGAAGATAACACATCCTCAGGACGTCCCAGCTTCCTTCCAGAGCACAACTGCCTAACTTCCTGGTCCAGTCACTAGCTTCCTTAGTCACTCCAATAAGCAAAGAATTTGAGTTCAGGTCTGTTTGACTTTAGACTGTTTATTCCATTAAATCAACAGTTCCCCAATTTGACAACATCTCAGATCCCAAAGATATTAAATCACAATCTTCTAGTTCGGGACTCAAGAATCTATATTCTTTAAAATTCCTCAGTTAATTCTAAGGAATCTAACCATTAACTGAGAGTTTGGTGGACTAGAGTGGTTTAAACTACTTTATCCTCATTACTTTATCTGTAAAGTGGAAACAATAAAAAGTAACACCTTTATATAGTTAGCTTGTTATGTAATGAATCTTGATTGTGTCCCCCAGTATTGTGCGATAGGCTTCCCACCTATTATTCCATTTAACATTCAACAACCCTGTGAAGTAGACACTAGGTTCTCCCCATATTACAGATAAGAAACTGAAAACATTAATTACTTGATGAAAGTTCTTCAGCAAGTTTGAACTGTGAGCATATCAGCTGCTGGGATTAACATGAAGTTATATTAGATAATGTGCTTAAAGAACTTGACATAGTAGGTGGTCAATAAATGTTTTCCTTTCTCTTCCTTTTAACCATGTGATTCTATTCCTACCCAGTAAGTTTTAGATTAAGGACAACACTTTTAACCTTAACAGTGATCAAAAAGTTGAAAATTACCAGTGTTCTGGAAGGTAGAAGAGAAAAAGGAATTAAATTTCAGTGGAAGATGAAGGTATTTAGTATCTCTAACAAAGAATAAACATGGAAATGACTTGTAGCCCCTTCCTACCATATAGTTATCCAGTCTTTACCTGGACAGTTTCTGTGTTAAGAAACTCACCTTATAGAGGCAGAGAAGGCTCTAATTGTTAGACGAGTCATCATATTAATTCATTCTGAAATTTCCACCCTGTCTCCTTTCCATCCCTTTAAGCACCCTGAACACTAAGTCTTTATCTTCCATTTGTCTTCTATTTGATAACTCTTCAAATGTTTGAAGACAGTTACCTTGTAACCTCTGAGGCAAAACCTTTTGCTTCCTTTAATCTTTCCTCCTATGACATAGTTTCCAGCCTCTTTACATCCTGACCCTGCCCCCTATGCATGTATATCATTTTCCTTTACCAAGTCTTTGTTGTAGACAACATTCCACATTGTAAAGACCAGCACTGGGCAGCAGTGTCACACCCACCTTGCTTTACATGTCAGACTTGTATCTGTGCAGCCTGAGACAGCATTCATATATTTTGGAAGCCACAGCTCACTGAGGATTCCAAGTGAGTTGTCCACCACTTAAGACCCTTCAGTCTTGCTCTTCCATACCTCTGCACCAGACACCTCTTGGTCTGCTTCAGCAGAGGGTTTCCCATGGCAGCATAAGCCCCCCCCCCCCATTTATCCCTGTTAGAATGAGCTAGTTGCTTTAATGTTGCATTTGTCTTATGTAATGGAATGGTGTCACTTCATCTCCTGGTTTTGTGTCGTCCGGAAATGTGATGCAAATCCTCTGGGCTTCCATTCAGAGCACTGATAAAAATTCTGAAGACTGGGGGCCTGAGGAGAGCCTTGTCATCTTGATGGTAAATGGTGTGGTAGGAAGGTTTTGAAGACAAACTGGCAGGAATTATGGCCCTGCCACCTATTGTGTGACCTTGTGCCAGTTAGTTAAACTCTGGGTTTCAGTTTTCTCATCTGTAAAATAGGGTTGTGAGGATTAAGGAAGAAAATGCAGAGAAAGCACTTAGCACATCACAGATGCTGTGTGAATGCTGATTTCCTCCACCCTTTCTTCAGGTGAGCATGGATTCATTCATCAGTATCTATAGGTTGTAGTTACTTAACCAGTTATTAGTTCCATTAATTATACTAGAATTCCGGTCCATTTCTTCCTCTTGTCTACAAAATATTGTCAAGTCCATTGTTAAGATCCCACTTACACAGAGTAGTCTCCTCATGAAAGCAGGGCAGAGACAAAGTCAACAGCACTAAGATTCCACCTGCAAGTAAACTTAGGAAAATAAGCTACCAATGAAGTCGGTTGACCTTTAAAAACAGTCAGCATTCAGTCACAAACAGCTCTTGAGCAACCACTCTGTGCCTGGCAGTGAGCTAGGGATGGGCAACCGTTTTACAATGACTAAAATGTGTCTGTTCACCGAGTAAGGCTGGCATTCTAGAATCAGAGTACTGGTCACAGAACTGAGACTTGATTTAGTTCCATTTGTTCGCATTCAGTCAACAAACACTGATGCGGCACTTACTAGCAGCCAGGTCCCCAGCCCCAGCCCTCGATCCCACCCCATCCAGGGTGGAGTGGGCAAGTATTAAAAAAAAAAAAAAAAAAAAAGTCCCTTGTTTCCCTTGTTTGTATTCAGGGAGTCAGGGAGCATCTCGAAAGGTCGGGACTTTTCTGTGTTAAAGACCTTCAAGTGCTTGAGTTGCAAAAATAAAAGATTCCCTCTCTTCCCAGTACCTAAGTTGTTCCTTGTTATGAAATGTCTATTTGCTGTAACTATTTGTTTTCGTGTCACACTCCCTGAACAGCTTTATGCGGTGGAGACCGTGGTGGCTGCAAAGTTTGTCACACAGTAGGTGGTCCAACCCGGGCTCCGGGAAGGGATAGAATGGCTCCATTCCAGTCCTGAATTTTTCTCTTTTTAACGAGAATGACAGCTCCAGCTGGACGCTTGGAGGTCAAGGCGAACGAAAAGAACGTAAGAACCCTGGAGTAGAAAAGACTTCTAGAAATACTAAGTACTCGTTCTCGCGTTTGGACTTCGGCAACTCAGGGCGTTTTAGGCAGGGTCTTATACTCGTTGTTCCTAAAACTCGTTTCCTAGATGGAGCTGGAGAAAGGGAAGTGAGGAAATCCAGCTTTCAATCAGGGTGCCCCGAAAGAAAACAGGGGAAGCCGGTGGGAGGGTGAGAAGGCTGAGCACACGCCAGCCAGGGACCTAGAGAAGGCGGACCTATCCAAGGCTAGGGCAGCGTCCGCACCCGCAGCGGCCGCGGCGAGCGACAGACCTGAAGGGAAAGGAAGAGAGGGCAGGGGCGAGCAAACCTAGGGAAAGCGCGAGCATTGGGCCTCTAATCGGGGCGTGCGCATCAGTGAGCCAAGCTATTGGTGGCGGGAAAGTAGCAGGTAAACCGACCCCCGGCGCCTCGCCATTGGTCATCGGCCTTCGTAGCCTCCACACCACTGGCCGGCCAGCCGCTGAGCTGCGCGCGGATTGGCTAGGGGTGACCGCCGAGACCAGCTCCCTTCGGGTGCTGGGATTGGCTGGCGACAAGAGGCAGGTATCCGGGCTCCGCGGTTCCTCCATTGGTGGGCGGGGAAGGGGGGTTGGGCACAGCGATTGGTGGGCGGGGGGCCGGGCCTGGGCCGGCGGGGAGCGGATTGGTCGGAAAGTAGGTTAGTGGTGCGACATTTAGGGAAGGCAGAAAGTAGGTCAGGGACGGAGGTGCCTGTTTACCCGCGCCGGACTCACCGCCGCCGCCGCCGCGGGATCCGAGTGGGGGCGCGGGCGCGGACGCTCCCGGAGAGCCACGGTGAGTGTTGGGCTGCTGGTGGCGGGCGGCGCGGCCCGGGGCACCCCGTCGGGGGCCGTTGGCAGCTAGGCTGGAGCGGCGCCCCTGCCACCGCCCGGGGCGCAGCCCGGCCGCCGGGGAACCCTGCCCGACGTGCCCGCTGCCGGCCTTAAAGGGCCCGTGCCTGCTCCCTGCCCCCACCCGGGCCGCGGGGAGGCTGCGCCCCTTAAAGGCGCCGCGCCCGTCCGCCCCCATCCTCTCTCGCGGGGGCTGGCGCTGCGGGGTAGGGCGGGCAGAGGTGCCGCGAGCGCCCTTAAAGGGACCGGGAAAGTGTCCGCGGGAGTCCCCACCTTTCCTCCGCGGGCATCGCTACCTGCTGGGGGTTGAGGAGGGAGCCACCAGCTACCTCTTAAAGGGGCAGCTCCGTCCTTGGCGAGCTCTGAGCCGCCGGAGGGCTTGTCCTAGTGGAGCTCTTGGGACCCCCGAAGGGACCATCCTTGGCGGCAACACCCCAAGGGCATCGGACGAGCGGTGCCACTTCTGCCCTTCCTCCCTTTGCCTCCACTTCCTTTTCGGGAGCCCGAGGGGCTGGGTGGGGGCGGGGAAGGCGTCTCCGTCGGACTTGGGGAGCCGGAGCCCGCCCGCCCCTTCGGCCAAGTAACGGGGGCCGCGCGGCGCTGCAGCGGGGAATCCCTTGGCCGGAGTTGGAGCCAACCTCAGCCTGCGAACTTTCGTCCGGCCTGCGCCGTCCGGGTGTTGGGCAGCCCAGGGAAGATTCCCAGCGGGTCTTTGGGTTGATGCGCGACGGCGCGGGGATGTCGCACGGCGCCCCGGTGTGGTCCTGCGGCGGGCTCAAGCCCTGTGGAGGTCGTTGCGAGGTTGGCTCTGATGCCTGGTTTGACAGATAACTGAGAAAAAAAAAATTCCCGCTCACACTTGCCGGGTGTTGACAGCCTGGAGAGCTCTTATTTGCTCGAAGGAAGGAGTGGAAGGATAGAAATGAATGCAGACCTGGTGGGGCGCAACTTAGCCACCTCGAGGGGTCTCGAGCGGTGGCTGCGGGTGGCGAGTCCGAGCTAGTGCCGGAGGGTAGGCGCAGGAGAAGGATCTGCTGTGAACCTTGGGTGTCTTGTCAAGTTTGTGCTGGCTGGTGGGGGCCTCGACTGACCCTCTTCATTCTGCATTCCCCAATCCCCCTTTCCCCGCTCCTGCCCTGGCTCATTATGGGTCATCCCGCTTTGTTCTGGCACTTCGGGCTCTTGGTGTTTGGGGTCCCTCTTTTCCTGCTTACACCGCTACTCCTCAGCAAGGAATTACTAGCCAAGTTTCTGTAACCCAGCTTCCAAAATTCGGCATTTATGAGAAGCAGTTCTTAAGGCTACCTGTCTTTCCAATACCTTCGTTTCTAAAATAAATCCATAAAAACTGCCCATTAGATAGATACATCTCATTTCCCACAAAGCTTGCTTATCATTTGTCTTTCTGACATCTGCTGCTGTTCCCCCTTTAATCTATTTTTATATGACAACTATTATTTTAATTCTTCTGGTTCCATTGATATCAGGATCTGTCAATTTGGGTTGGTGGAGTTTTTTAATTAATGTACTGGTTGAATCATGAGCTTAAAATAATCATTGCTGCTCCTGAGCAGTTTTGAATAATCTCATGCTCTCCATGCTTGCAAGACTTAAAAAAAAAAAAATCACTGCTGTTAAATTTGATTCCGTATCAATAAACTCCAAAATGTTTTTTTAAAAACAAAATTGAATCTGTCCGTGCTCTTTTACTGCGTTGATATGAATGAATTTACTGGATTGATAAGTCTTTAAAAACATTTTGTTGAACATATTTAAAAGCCTTTACATTTTCCTGGGCAGGATTTGAAATTGCCTGTATCATCTGAATCTCAAGCTGTAGAGGCATTTTGGTTTTGAATGTAGATGTAACTAGCAAAAAAAGAAAGTTTAAAGTATAGATAAATTTGTACTTCATTCCAGTCCCTAACGTTTAAAACGAGAGAGAGAACAGTAGCCTTAGTAAAGAACCTCCTCTTTCCCACCCAGCCTTAAGGTTTTTTTGTCAGTGCTCCTTGGGTCAAGCCTCCGGACATTTCTGGGTTCTTGTTGCCTCAGACAGAAAGTAAGGCAGGCATTATGCTAGGTGATTTCAAAGACTTCTTCTGCAATAAAGTTCTGTATGTCTCTAAATATTTAATCCATCTGAATTCAGGTTGGTATTTACCTGCTGGAACCTCTAAAACTTCCGAGCTGAAGTCCTGTTTTCAAAGCAAACTTGAACACATCAACAGATGGTATTTTAAAGAATCCATTTCAAATGATTTATAAATTGATGAGTATTCAGGAGTTTGTCTGCTATTTGCAGAAGACGTTTACATGCCGCAGGGAAGAAAAAGGAAGTGGCCAAGTTTTTAGATTTATCCTTCCACAGCAACAATCTGCATGCAATTTATTTATATGGAATAATGGACACACCCAGAGGGTCCTGTGCTAATGAAACTGTTTAAGAACATGTAAAAACCATTTAGTATCTCTCTTTGATATAGAGTTACCTGCTGTCTATGAGCTTGCATCCACATTCCATCACCAGCAACACTCACTATGGTGGGAGAAGGTTGCTATTAAAGAAACTATTCCTACCCCCCAGTTACAGGCAGTGATTTTAGTTAGCATCATGTTAGACACTTGAAGTAAAAGAAACCAAGGTATTGAGGTTTAATTAGGAGTCCAGAAACATGGACATGCTGCCTTTCTTCGCAGCTCATTCTTCCCTTGTTACCACTCTATCACATTACCTGGACTTTGCAAAAACATCCACACTGGTCATTCTCCTCCCTGCCTCTGCAGTTGAGACCTGTTTTGTTTGATCTAAGCTCCCTCAGCAACTCTTCCATCCTGCTCAAAGTGTTATCCCCTTCACCCCCCATTGTTTCTCTCTTTCCTTCCAGTTCTCTCTTTACCCTCCTCTTGGGCTCTCACTTTGAGCAAGACTACATTACTAGATTCTAGTAGCAAAAGTACTTGGGATGTAGATTTGGGATGTAGTGTGGTCTTGGACCAGTGCATTGCTTTTCTGTGGTATAGGGACAGTGCTTTTCTCTTGGCATCCCTTGGTCCTTCCTGTGGAATCTCATGGGAAGATGATAGCTATGAAATGCCTGGCACATAGAAAGCTTTCCATTTGTGCTGTTTGTTCTTACTCTCCTCACCAACCCCAGAAGAGCTTGTGGGCTTGATTTAGAAGAGGAGGGCTAGAAGGGGAAGAAGCAGACCTGCTCTGAACCCTCAGTGCAGCATGCAGCTTCCAGATGTCTGTAACTTGGTCCCCCCAAGCCTGTATGTCTTTCCTCTCTGCAACTCTCTCACAGCTGTGAATATTCACTTTCTCCATTCTTTCCTCCATCCTTAACCTGCTCTTTGACTCCTCTCTTTACCACCTTCTAAAAAATCTGAAAAAAGCTCTAAGTCTTGATATCTAGGGTTCCCTTCTCCTGACTCGTCTTAACTGGTTATTTTTTATCTCTTTTTAAAAAGCTTGGTCCCAGCTTTTAACCCACCACCTTTCCCTTCTTGAAATCACCTCTGCCTTTAGGTTGATGATGCTTTCTCAGTTCTCTTGTAAAAACCCAAAGATATCTGCTGGTTGCTTCCCCTCACTCTACCACCTTTCCTAGGGTCATATTTCCAGTCTTGACCTGTCTCTCCAACACCAGCTATTGACAACTTCATTGTTGGCATTGACAGCAACCTGTAGCCAGCATTTTGGCCTTGGAGTTACAGGTGGCAAATTGCATGCAAATGTGGTCTCCTATCATCCTCATAACCATGTCACCCTGGTGCCTGGACCTCTTCGCCCTGCAAACTGTCCTGAAAAGACAGCTTGACTGGGTGATTGAGAACACAGACTTTGGGACCAGATTTCATATCCTACTTGTTCCTTACTAGCTTTATGATTTGTGGTCAGATTGTCTTGTTCTCTCTGTGTCTTGGAGTCCTCTGCTATGAGGCTAGGATTGTTGTAGTCCTTAGCTCAGAGTTGCAATATGTATTAAATGAATTAAGTTATGGATTAAATTAAATATATGTAGTGCCTCATGGCACATAGTAAGTACTCAGTTGCTCTTTTATGTCACTATTGTTGCTCCTTCTTGCCTTTCCATATCAGGTCCATCTGTTTGTACCAGACCTGATTGTATGCATAGGATTGTCCATTTAAGTTGCAGGACTGTCTGTTCCCTGACTCAGATCTTAGTCCGATCCATATTCCTATTTATTCACGTCCAAATACTACTCTGCTTTAAGACTTAACTCAAGGTTGATCCTTTAGGAGCTATTTCTTCATTTTGTTCTCCCCAAACCAGGCAGCAGTGTCCCCCACCATTGATTGGTCTAGATCTAATTCCCATGGACTCTGTCGCATTCTGCATCAGACTGGGCTATCTCTGGGGATATCTCATATGCTTTTTCAGGCCAAGCACTTGGAGGAGTTCACCTTGCTTTCCCAATATGACTGCCACATGGGTCTTCAGGATATACTTGTCTAATCCCTACTAAAGATCTTAAGGAGGAGATGGGATGGCCTAGGCACTTGGGGACAAAACAGGTATAGGGATGGCAGGGAAGGGAAGGGCCATGAGATTAAAGATGCAGCAGGGGCCAAGTGGACAGGTTAGGAAGGACGGTTTCAGTTGGAGATTTAATGTCAGGGGGAGAAGAGCTTGGATAAGCTTTAGTCATCTTTGCTTCAGGGGAATGATGAGTGCTGGCATATGATAGAAACTGACTTTTGCATTAGTACATGCTGTCCTTTTAAATGGTATAAACTCATGTTTATCCAGCCTGATTAAAGAAGGGGATGGAGATGGATGGTCTGTCTAATTTAATATTCTGGTTAATTCTCTAACTACTGGCTTTGTACTTTTACTGAGTAAAACATTTGTTCGTAGTTATACCTTCGACTACTGATGGAAATGTGTGACCTGAGCAGATTAGCTTCTTTGAGAATATTTACCTAATCTGTAAAGTAGGAAAATGAATGATGGTACTAGGAGCTAACGTTTGTTGAATGTTCTCTGTTCTCTATGCCAGCAAATACCTCAGTCACCTTATTAGCTTATTTCATTCATAGCACAACAGCCCCATGAGGTGGGTAAGATGATTACTCTTATTTTACAAAGAGATAGCTTTGAAAACTGCCAAAGTCATTTAATCAGGATTTGTGCATGGGAATCTCCAGAGACCACTCCTGTCTACTGTAGCAGATGCCCAATGACTGACCCCAGGGCATTAGCACTCATGTGGAAGTGCTTAGTACCATGTAGACCCACTGTGACTGGTAACTAGCCTTTAACATTGTCAAATATGTACACCTTCTTTTAAGCAGGGCTGAGGTTCTCTGTAATGGAACATGAGGGATGGGTATTTGTATATCCCACTACTAACAGTTACAAGGGCTGGTGAGTGTTTTTCTCACATCCTGTTGTGCATTTCTGCCTTTTTGCTTCCTTCTGTCTTTCTGCAGCATTGCTCTGACATGAAACCTGTGTGACTCAACCAGCTTTACCCAGGCAGCTCCTTGTGTGAGGTGAACCTCCAGATATAATTCACTGCCCCTTACTCCCATCTGGGTCATCTGCCGTTCTCACTAGGGAGGAGAACTTTTGAGAAGTCTCCTGTCTAGCTTCTCAGCCCGATGACAAACATCTACAGCCTTTCTATGTGTGTGTTTATACATGTTTCAAATGGCAGTTGTTCCCCAAATACATTTAGATAGTAGTGAAAATATTGTTTTATGTCAAGAACCTGTTACATAAAAATGTGTTATATAATGTTCAAATATATACTGCACAGTGAAATTAGATACCATTATTTTTTCCCTCAAAGAATCAAACGATAATAAACATAAGCTACACTGAATGTAATTAGCCTCAGATTTGGAAGACTTAGAAGGATATGATTTGCCCTCGGAGTTATCATTTTGAACTTTACTAGCCACCTTGAGTGCTCCAAGTGTAGAATGTTTGGGAAGTTGATGAATCTGCCATGGAATGTTTTTGTGAGACACTCTGTAAGTTATCTCTTTTATTGGAAAAAATGCCTTGGACATCATGTTACTTGTCTTTCATGTCTGAGCAGAGAAAAGAAGCCTTTTTGCCTCCCTCCAATTTGGAACACCATGGTCATCTTCTAACCAGTTTTCTGCTCTATCATCTAATGGTGTGGTAACTTTTGCCTTTCAGGAACAGCCTGTTGCCTGTGGTATACAGTTGACACCCTTATGTCCAGTCCTCTAGGCTCTCCAGAGTCTGAGTCATTTGCCCCTCACTGGTCCTATTCCCTAGTTCTGACCCCCATTGCAGGACTGAGCCTGGTGCCTGAGGTCCAAGTCTGCTTCTCTTTTCCCAGGCCTCTCCAGGGCTGCTCCCATACCATACTCTTTCCTGCTGGATATCTTTCCTCAAGTCACTTCCTTGACGTGAGAGGTGTCTCTTCCTTGCCTCTCAGCCTGAGTTGGATCTCAACACCTTTTGAAGACTACTCTGATGCATGCACACACTCTCCCTCAATCCCCTTATTTTGATTGCCAGCCATTCATTGACAAGCAGTACTTCCTGTTTGGCAAATCGTGTATCATATCATATATATATCATAACATGTCATATCTAATCAGGATGGCCAATTCTCTCATGTTTTGATTGTTTCATAAATAATTGTCTTGTCCTCATTTCTCACACTCTTGCTCATTTCCTGAGCCAGTGAAGTTTATTAGATGTCTGCCTTGTGCATAGCATTGTTTTAGGTACTGAAGAGACAGCAATGAGCAAAACAGAGTCTTAATAGAAGGAGACAGATAATAAACAAATATGTTAACTCCTGCTTGTGATGGATGGTAGGAAAACAATTAGATCAAAGAAAACAAGTCAGGTTATATTGTGAGAAGGAGCTTGCTTTAGCTGGTTCTTCTGAGGAGTTGTCTCTAAGGAGGTGATATTTGAGCTCAGCTGCAGGAAGATCAGGGGAAAGTCTCCCAGGAAGAGGGAACAAGTGCAATGGCCTGAGGTCAGAAGTAGTTTAATTGTATTTTAAGGAAGTAAAAGCCAGTGTAGGTGGATTATGAGCTTATTGTATAGAGATATTTTATCGTTCATGTAACCCTTAGCTGAGTGCTGGAAAGGCCTTGTAAATACTTGCATTAGAATTGGAGCATATGCCTGGGTTACATATTGTTTAAGTAGCAGTTTTACTGTACCTTGTTCAGAGGGGTTTTAATACAACATTATCTTGCATATAAACAAATTAAGGGTTTTGAAGGGCTCTCTCATAAATGTACTCCTGGCATGTATAACCAACTATTCCTGTCTTAATTATGTTTAGTGTAGAGCTTGAAACCTCAGAATTCTTTTTCACATGCTCAGTCATCTTAAAAGCAGGTTTTGTTCCAAAAGTTTATTTGTAAGGCAGTTAGTGGAAACTTGGGATACATTTTTCTATAGGGAAAGAAAAAAAAGGATTAAATGACGGTTTACTTCTCAGGCAAGCCCACAAAAACCATTTAGTGTTGTAGCTAAAACCATACTGCTTAAAGCATTTTCGGCATTAATTAGGCCTTCTGAAGCTGGACCCCCTTGCCTGTGTAACACTTCAGGTCATTTACTTCCAGCATGAGCATTAGTGGAGCCCATTTGCCTTAGTCATGCTGCCTGCTATTGTTCTAGTCTGTCATAGTTTTATAAAAGAAATTTTAACCTTTGTGCCTTTAAGATTTCATCTGGTGTTATAAATGAGACAGTGGTGTGGAGAGTGGGAAAAACCTTGAACTGGGAGCTGGAAGAGGCCCGAACTCCAATCTGGGCCTACCACTGATTTGCTAAGTAACTTTAAATTGGCCTCACTGAACTTTGATTTCTAAGGTTCTTCTTGGTTATAAAATCCTGTTTTCTCATAACAGGAAAACATGCATGTATTTCATTGTTTAAACTTGCCCTCAAATGGCTACTTCTAATTTCTTTTTGAAGAAGTAGATGGTACACAAGTACAGCAAGGGACTTGACAAGTTCCCATCTACAGTGTTCAGCAGTTGCACATTCACTGTCAGTCTTGATTTCGATCTGCTATCTTCCTTGATGAGTTGAAAGAGATTTTGTCCTAGAACTTTTGGTCCAGATAAGATTCTTATGTTCTTGGCCAACTTATCTTCTGTATAATTATGTAAATTGGTTTTTCTTTTTAACTCTTAGGGATAAAAATGGTGACTATGGTATGTTGCTTATGAAATTTAAGTGCCCTTAGGGAATGAAATGAGTTTGCAGGAGAGAGCAGAGCTGAAAGAGTGTGGGATCAAAAACAATTTTAAATGTTAAATGCAAAGCTATTTTCAGTATCCTGCTGAAAGAAAAAAAATTTTTTTAAAAAGGCTTTAGAGATAGGTTTCTGCTCCAAAGGAGAAAGGAGTCTCAGATTTTGCAGTGGTAAAAATTCCTTTAACTAACCACCACCCCTCTCTTCCTCCTTTCTATGCCTGAGTTTTGTTTTTGGCATCATGTGCCACATTTTCCATTGGAGAAGTTTGATATTTAAACAATGCTAGTCCAGAGCTCAACTGGGACTTAGGGTGTCAGGTACTTAGAGTTCAAATAATGTAGGGTGCAGAGTGCTATGTTGCAAACCTCCCCAACAGATTCTAGAGTAAGGGAAATTTCATTGGGAGTGACAGAGCACTTTTAGCACTGTCTCTTTTTGCTCAGTTGTGAATGGTACCTTCCTTTTTTTAAAAAAAAAATTTTTTTTTTTACTTAAAGGTAATTACAAGAAGTTGATACCGAAAGTTGCAACATTGTGGGTTTTACTTTGAAGCTAGAGAATAGTATTGTATACCTAGCCTTCCTCCTCAGCTGCTAGACTATGAGAAGGAATTTTGTCTGTTTCATTCTCTGCTGTATCCCCAGCAACTAAGACATTATCTGTACAGTGTTCACTCAGTAAATATTTGTTGAGCAAGTGAATTCACTTTGAGAAAGTGCAGCTTTCCTTCATTCTCTATGAACGAACTTATGCACTTGGTCTTACAAGGAGTTCTGTTGTTTAGATTACCATATCCTGTTGAAATCTATTTTTCTTATTCTTCAGGTTGGCCAGATATCAGTATTTTTTATTGATGATCAAGACTTAATTAACTGTTACTGTCCCTGCCCTGTTGATGTTCATCTTTATGTTATCTTTAATTGGCTCCAAAGTACAACAACTCAATAACTGAGCCACCTCAACTAAAGAAGAACTCACTGCATCTTCCTTTGGACATAGTACTCCAGATTTCTTCATTCAGTCAACAGATATCTGAAGGGTCATGACACAGGCACCATGCAAGAACCAAAGAAAGAGAAGAAATAATTGTTATGACCAAGGATTGTGCAATCTCATGTACTGGTTCAGGGCCACATAAAAGGTGGTGTAGACCAGCTACAGTTGCTACAGAAATTCAGATATTAGAGCAGTCTTTGTGAATTGTTGTGGTGGAGAGGAGGCTTTGTGGAAGTGATCAGGTTTTATTCAGACATTTAGTAATGAGTAGGATTTAGATTGTCTACCTTGTCTGTAAAAGGGTAGCACAGGTATTTCCTTGACTCTGGGACCCTGGAGGTTTCTGGGACGCTGGCAGTTCTGGACCCTGAAATCTAGGGAAGCTCTTTGCTGAAGTGGAGGAGCTCAGCCAGTTCTCCAATCCACTCCCCAGCCTCAAGCACAGGTATTTCCAGGGAGTGGAATGGTAGGACAGCACAATTAAAAGCTCAAAGGTAGGAATGGCCAGTTTGTGTTCAGAAATGCAGACTTGCTCAAATGAGTGGATCTTAAATCTTAAGTCTGGAAGTTCATTCAGGATCTAAACTTAAAATAAATCATTATTTCAAATGGTAATAATTGCTAATATTACATAGGGTTCTTATGATGATTTTAGCATTTCACAAGTATTATATCACTTAATCCCTACAAAATCCAATTAAGTAAGTATTTTTATTAGCGCATTTCAGAGGTGAAGAAATTGAGTCATCCAATAACCTGCTTAAGGTCACATAGCTAAGAAGTGGTGATTCCAGATTTAAAAGGAGATGTTGGAGGCTATTGATCATTGTCATTGGTGTCTGTCTCCCATTGTCCCCCAGATGCAGGATTTGGACTTGAGTGGGAATTTTAGAGGCTTGAGCTGGAAGTAGACAAGGCTCTCTTTAGTAAAGTGACAAGTCAATTATCCTAGTATGGTAGATGCTGGTCAGCAGTGGAAGCCGTTAAAGTTGTATTTATTACTATTTGTTTTTATTTTAGTGACATGAAATGATTTTCCCTAAAGCATTCATCTACTTTAAGTATTCCGGTTTGATTAGTGTAGCGCGAGACTAACTACAGTAGACCTCATAGGAAGCTACTAACTGAATCCAAACAGAGGGTGAGAGGAGCCAGAGCTGGGAATTAATCATCAATTATGTTAATTAGCATAGCTGGTTCCTCTTATCCTTTAGATTTTTAGAGTGCGGGGAACATTTGCTTGTGTCACTGGCTTTCAAGTATGTGAATGTGCACTGTACTGTGACGGAGATACCCTGATTAATGAGTTCTCCAGAAGCAAAGCACTGTTGTGGAAGTTGAATGTTTAAAAACGTATACGCACAGAACACTGGACTGAGAGCCAGGTAACCTGCATTCTGCATTCTTCCACTTTTTAAGCACCCAGTAAGTAGCCTGAGCAACTCCTGTCTCAAACTGGCTGATTCTGTATCTGTGGAGGCAGTTCTTGTCCAACCCCTCACAATATGGTTCTGATGTTGAAGTAACAGAGTAGGGCTTTGAAAGTTAAAAAATTGCTACCTGGTTATAGGCAGTGACTTTGTGGTTTCAGGAGTGAAGGTGTTCTAGCCTTACAGGGTTAGCAGAAGGTATAGAAGGAAGTTCTCGCTCCAGGGTGCAGTTAGGGATGTGGCGCTGTCCACCACATAGGTGCTGACGGGCCTCACTTTTCTGTTTAGGATAATATTTTAAAGGTGATGGTATATTTCACCCTTAGAGTTGGGGTCCCACAGCCTGGACAAGACTGGGAAAGCTAGGTACAGATATCTAAACTGATCTGCTCCCCTCTACTTGCTCCTCTAAGGATAATGATGGGCAGCTCTGAACAACAACAACAAAGAAGTGTCAGGATCTAGCCAGCTGGCCACTTGGGCATTCCTGGATATTTCACCTATCTGGGAACATTAGACCAAAATCCAGAAGAATTTTGACTGACCTGCGGGATTAATGGGTGAGGCAGTGTGCTGTCTAGGTAATACCAAATCAGTATTTTTATTAGTATTGCATGATAAATTTATTATTATTTACAACAACAATAGAAACAGTGTCTGACCTCTGAATATTTACCATCTGCCAAGATGTGCTGAGTGCTTGTCTGCTTTTTCCCCCTGTAATGTACACAATGGCTCTGTGGGGTGGGAACTGTCAATCCCACTTTCTGGTTAGGGAGACTAAGTCCCAGAGGTGTCTCAGATGATCCACAAAAAGCTGTGCTTGAAGCTCAGAACAGTCTCACTCCAAGGCCTGCTTTCTTCATTCTGATGCTTGCCTCCTTTTCCTGGCACTTTGAGCTGCTTCTCCTCTCTGGCTTTGAGGTTTCTGAAAGTACAGTGGGTCTTTGGAAGACAGCTTTTGGTTGATAGACATGTCAGCACACAGTGACCTCCGCTCACTGCCTCTCCCCCCTCTTCACAGCCTGTGGCTGACATCTAGCAGCTCTTGCCAGCTGCTCTGCGGCTCCTGAGCAAATGGATGCCCACGTCGAATGCAGCAGATTGACTAACTCTTGCCAGAAATGCATGTGGGGGAATTTTAAAGAGATTGCTTTTTTATAAAAAAGAGAAAAGGGGGAACAGCCAATGAAATTGCTCTAGGTTGAGCTGTCCAAAAGTGGCTGGGTAGCTTGTCATCTCTCAGTTTTCATGTTGATATTCATCAAAATCTCCCCACAAAAGCTTTTCCAAGTGTTACAATCCTGATAACACATTTACCCCTCACTTGTTACTCGAAAGGTTGTTTCTGTATATGTTGCTTTTATAGGCTTCACCAGAATCCTATGAAAAGGGGCTAAAGTGTCTCTTTGTGGGGACTAACCAAGAAAGTTTCAGCAGTTGCACAGGACTGCTGTGTGGCAGAGCCAGGACTTCCACACTGCTTTCTTGACGCTAACTTAGACGCTTCCCAATTTCCTCTGTGTTTCTATCTTGAAGATGTTCCTTTTTAAGATGTTTTGATTTATGTACTCAGAAGTCAGCCAGAATTGTACCATATCGTACTATACACTATTACGGAATCAGAATAAATGGTCACATGACTGGCTGTTGTAGTGTGTTTAATTGAGGCTATACTTACTTTGTGTGGTACAGAAAACACAACTATCTTTTGTGATTATTGTTAGACCAATTGCTCTTCTAGCTTTAAAAATCCCAAGGCTTTTATAGATGAAAAAAATGTGGAATTTGTACACTATCTTTAAAAAGTTCACCATAGAATTTTTGGTTAGGAACACAAACTCCTTTTATCACATTGTTTCCATGGAGGAATTAACCTTCGCTCACAGTGTTTTAGCTCTCCCTGCCTTTTTTAGGAATAGAATGAACCCATGTGGGAGAGTGACTGGTTATGCTTATAACTTAGATCACTCTCCCCTACATTATTGCAGGAGGCTGACTGGCTTTTCCTGGCCCTCTCAATTCTTCTAGTGACCTGAACATAAATCATCTTTGAAATCTAGGTAATTATTTTTTTTAAGTCTTACATAGTTTTGAACAGTCTGCTTGAAAGTAATTTAATTGGTGGCAAGGGGTTTTACTAGGAAAATGTAGAGCTGGTCTCACTCAAGCTGCTGGTATTAGTTGGGACACAGAACTAATTCCTGTATTAAAGACATTCACAGATACAATGACTGAAAACACATGGAAGTTGATTCTTTTCTCATTACCAGTCCAGACTAGAGCGATCGAGGCTTCCTGTCCTCAGTGTATGACTTCCACTTGATGGTTGAAAGTGGAAGTTTCAGTTTTCACTGTCTCCCTGTGGAAAGAATTGAGGACGTAGGCACACATTCTTTTAAATACATTCTTCTAGCCTACTCTTTTATCCCATGTGACTATACTTAGCAGCAAAGGAAGTTGGGAAATATCATTACTTAGGAGGCCATGAAGCCTCCGTTTCCAAGGATGAGATTGAGCATTGGTGGGAAGCTGGCATTTTGCTGCATCATGGTACAGCAGGGAGCAAACAGAGTTTGAAATTGGTGCCAGGAGAGCTGAGAAGAGGGTTTAGATTCAGGTACAGAGAAACCAAGGACATATCAGCCTTTTAGAGGGCAGCACAACTCTTTGCTCAGACACTAGGCGGCCATATAGTACCCAGACTGCAGCAAACCTGCAGCAAAATATTACAGTGAATGTTGACTTAATTATTTAGAATATGGAGAAAATGGTGGTACTTCTATGTCTCCTAGGGTTAAGGTAGGTGGGAATGTATTCTCTACACTTGCAGTTGCGTGCACATAGGCAGAGCATCTGTGTTACTTTTCTGTCCCCAGGACCCAGCCCAGAGCCTAGCCTGGATACCATTAAATGAAGTTGAATGAAATACTATGAGAGTATTGTACTAAAGAGATCTCAGTCCTTGGCCATCATCTCCTCTAGGCAGAAAGATTCTTCCACTGACCAGCTAGCACATGACATGTAATATGTCCTTGGTAAGCCCATTTGCTGGCCCCCCTCCCCCCCACTGTTTAGAGGACGGAATACAGCAGAGCTGAAGGTAAGACTTTCATTTGAATGCTATAGTCCATTGTTGCAAACTGATCATTTTAAAATGGTCATTTGGTCCACCAGTATATAAGAAGATGAAACCTTTCTAAGGGCACTAAAACTTAACTTCTTCTTTCAAAATAATAGGATGCAGTTAATTTCTTTTGTTGATCTGAAAAAAAGTGTGTGACTCATTTAAAACAACAGATATCTATTGCAAGTATAATACAGGTAAGGGGATAACTGATGAACTCAATGTTGCTATGTTCTGGGCCATTTCTATCCAAACAATGACATTTTTCCTTTTGCTGGGGATTAGGGGACTCAGTGAAATAATCCATTTGTTTGTTTCAGTTCATAAAGGGTTTCTTTTATTCCTTTTGTTATTTGTTAATTTGCTAAGGGTGAACTTTTTTCTTGGACTTCAGAAGAGTGTTTTAAGTGGACTTGACTGGAAAAAACAGAAATTGAAATTATGTTCATGGTATGCTCTTGATTCTGTGAAAATTTCATGGTTAGAAGGAGGGGCATGCACCTGGGTCTCATACTGTGGAACCAAAGGTGATTTTTTTTTCCCCTCATCTATTCTCTGGGTTCTTCTTCTTCTTTATTTTTTTTTAACAATAAGCATGTGTTGCTTTTTTGTTGTAAAGGGCCAGTTTAAAAATTAGTACCACAAATAAGTACTCTCCAGCCAAATCAAGATTCTTTATTTCTGGCCACCTAGTCTGGATCATGAACTCTCTGATTAATTTACATCTATCCAGTTAATTTTCTGATCAAAGCATTAAGGAACCGATCTGTTTTAAAGAGGATGTTTTCCTTCTGAAAGCTAGTGTAGAAAGCTAAGGGTGTCTTAGGGAAGATGTCCTGAGTAACTCTCATCCTAGAATTTGACCAGCCTTTTACTAGAGTCATTTAAGGAAGTGATTTTGCAGCTTTTGCATCAGAGATGACTGCTTGCTGTTTGAAGCCAGGCCATCCTCAAGCCATGCATTAGTCGGCAGAGGTCCTGCATTGTGGCAGCTGCTGTTGAGATGCATGCTGGGACATGAGCATGAGCAGGGACCACCCAGCCTCAGCCTCTGCTCACATGGAGCTTTCATTCTAGGAGAAGGGAAGAGTTCACAGGGCAGTAAACAAAGACGGTAATTCCCAGATTGTAAGAATAGCTACAGAGGTAATTACACATTCCCCTTTGCAGTGGAGCAGGAGGCCCAGAGTTGGAATGTTTTCAACCTGGCTCTTCCATGCCCCAGTACTTTCTGGTGGGGAGGATGAGATGAAGGAGCCCTCTGGTGAAGCCCAACTGCTTCTCCCATTCTATCAGCCTGACCAGGTCAGGACCTGCAGATGGAGAGCAAAAGCTGAGGGCAGAAGCAAGAAAGACTGCCTCCCTACTGTAGTCCCCTGCCATCTCTGGAAGGCACTAGGTACACCTCTGTCTCTTTTGAGGAACAGTGAGCCAGTTTGCACATGAGCCCATATTTGCGCATGCTGTGGTGTGGTCTGAGGAAGAAACTTGCATTTTCTCCCTTTTTAGCTTTTAATGAGGTCCTAACCCTCAGTGTCCCTTCAGGATGATATTGGACTGTTATCTTTGGGAAACTGGTTTTAATTAGCCTTTTTCTGCTCCCCATCACACAGCCACTTCACAAAACTTTTCCTGGTGGTTCTCAGTTGCTTTCACATGTTTTTAGATTATGTTACTGTGTTCTTGCTCTTTCTGAAACTCTTGATGTCCAGCATTCATGGCATCTTTTTGTATCACTGTCTGAGTGAGATTTGACTCCCCAGCAAGGCTTGAAGTTGGGCAAATGTAAGTGACTCAACTGAGCATCCTTGTTGAGTCTTCTTTTGTATTTCACTTCTGTCAGGATTGGACTGTTCATCCTGCTCTTTGTGTCCCTTCTTTCTGAAAACCAGGCCAAACAGGACTGTTACCCCCATGGAGACTTAGCCCTTCCTCCTCCAGATGTTAATGACTGTGCTTTTCTGGCCCCTCTCCTCCCATCTTACTTTGCAAAGAACAAAGCCTTTGAAGCTTGTCTCTGTAGGTTTGGTGCCCTGTAGAAAACTCCGTGACTTGCCTCCTGGGGGATCTGGAGGGGCGTAGGAGTGGGGGCTCACTTGCTTCCAGAGCTCTCCCACTCCTCCCATTCTTCAGCTGTGACTTTTAAGCAGAGAGCAAGTCATTTATGCAGTGATGGTTCAACACCATGCTGGGGCCTACTAGGACTAAACTCAGTTTTCTTGGATAGGAGGAGCTGATTACTCTTCTCATTCTTTTTGTATTGTTACCATGCCTTTAAAAATATATTATGCAGGTATATGTGTATATCTGTGTTTATGTATGTGTCTCTCGCTTTACCTACAACATGCCCTTAGAAAACATCGGTTTCAACCCTGGGAGTGGTAGTGATTCTGTGAGAAATATATATATATATCCCTTTGTTCCAAATAGTCACTCACTCAAGCTCATATAAGTTTCATTTCAGTTTTAGTTTCACAGTTTTCCCCAGTCTGTGAAAATATTAAGAGTCCACTCTACTCAGAGTCCTGAAAAGAAAGCAATATATATATATATATATATATTTTTTTTTTTTTTTTTTTGAGACTAGGTCTTGCTATTTTTGCCTGTGAAACCTCAGGCTCATGTTGCCCAGGGTACCACAGACTCAAGCAATCCCCAGCCTCAGCTTCCCGGTAGCTGGGATTACAGGCACGCATCACCATGCCTAGTTATATATTTTTTTGGAACTAGGTCTTGCTACATGCCCCCGGCGGGACTCGAACCGCGATCTCTGGCCCCAGCTGCAGCTTCCTAGGCTGCTGCTTACAGGCATGCCCCACCATGTCCAGCCAAAGAAAGCAATATTGGCTCTACTTCTTGAATTCAGACTGGTGGGAAGGCTTTTCATTGCCTATGGCTCTGTAGGCCTTAAGTGACTCTTCAGTTGACCTTCTGGAGAGTGTTGTAAGGAGCTTGAGGGATCCAGAGGACCAAGGCTACTGTGTGGAATACACCTGTTGCAGTCTCACAGCACAGCCCTAGATGCAGCCTCCAGGTGAAAGGCTTCCAGTTTGCTTGTGAGCAGGTTGTTGTTTAAAAACAGCTTAGCTCAAAAGTTGCCCCCTAGGGGGTCTGAATGGCTGCCTCCTGCCCCCTTGTGTTTTAACTGGTTAATATTGTGACCTGACCTTGATGTGATGGACATACCTGGCTGGCAGTCTCCCCTGCACCCCTCAGTAATGGGTTGTCTCCCTTTACTAGGGAAGAAAGGAAGAAGCAGCTTTGAGACAGGACAGGATGAGGCTCTGGGAATAAGGGAGATATTCATTTAGCATCAATTGAGGGTCTGCTGTGCACCTGGTGTGATAGGAAGCCACTAGAATGTTGAGAGCAAGGAAATAATATCTGATTTATATTTGTCAAGGGTTCTTCTGGCTGCCTGTGGACTGAAGTGGGGAGGATAAGTGTGGAGCAGGGAAATATGTTAGGAGCTGCTGCTTCTGACCGTGACTTGTCCCATTGCTGGTGGGCATCCTTGTGAGAGCAAACAGGACACTGGTGACCTTCCTGGCTGCCCCACCTTTGATCCTGCCCCCTTCCCAAAGGTGCTGGACCCTGCCAAGTTCCTATTGTGTGGCCGGCCGGTGGTACTCATTCTGCCTGGCCCCCAACCCTCGCGGTCTCACTGCCTAGCCGAGTGGTCTTGGGCAGGATATCAGATATTTCTTGAAATTTAGTCTCTTTATCCACAAAAGAGTGGTTACTGATCCTGCTTTGTGGGGCTGTGATGGTAATAATGGGACGCAGTTGAGCGTGATCATTGTAGTCACCTCTGATGCAATCTCCTATTTCCAGCCTTGCCCTGCTGCTGTGTCCTCTGATCAGTGATACCATGAAGAGGGGGTCAGTGAAGGTATGCTGCTGGCCAAGAACCTTTCTGAGAAGACCTTCCTGCCTCAGAGGAAAAGCCACATCCTTAGCATGGTCCAAAAGGCAACTCAGTGTTTCTCCGGCCTCATCTCCTACCCCAGGGGCTGGTGTCTAGTTGAGCCGTAGCTCACTGTGGTGCATGTGAGCGGCACCCTCGAGTTACGCAGCACACAGCTTGTGCAGATGTACACACTGACCCTGCTGCCCCTGTCTCGCTCCACTCCAGCCACGGTAGAGTCCTCACTGCTCTCGAAACATGGCGGTTGCCCTTGTTCCTTCCCGAGGAGTATATCTCCTGCTCAGACAGTATTCCCCCAAACCACTGTGGGACATGTGTGATCTCCCCTTAGGTCTTTTCTCAAGTGCCCCCTGCTTAAACTTGTACCACCCTGCCACTGCCCCCTGGAAGTTCCCTCTTTTCCTTTTCTTCTGAATTTTTACTTGAATCACTTATCACCATCTGACATGTGTACATTTCATCTATTAATTTGGTTTATGGTTTATGTTTCCTTGTAGAATGACAGCTATGAGGGCAGAGACTAGTGTTTTGTTCACTCCTGTATCCTCAGTGCCTAAAAAGTGTTGAGCAGGTAGTGGGGTCTCCTAATGACTTGCAATAAAATAAAGCAATAAAATGGATTTGCAATAAAATAAAGCAAGTAAAAGGTGTTATACAGTGCTTAGCACATAACAAGTGCCTGAAAAGGGGAAAAGGGCTTCCATTACTTTTATTGTGTTATTAATTGCCTTCATGTTTGAGGGCAAATTCCAGCTCAAATCTGGTTTTCTATGAGTCCTTCCCCAGCCTCTTCTGGGGTGACTGAATGAATGGTTGGCATTGCAGCTCTTAGCTGCTCTCTCCTCTGCACCTTCTCTCCTTTGCCTTCTCTCTTTCCGTAGCATTTATCGCTTCATGGTAGTGTGGCTTCATCTCACTGTTTTCCTTACTTCAGCCTGATTTCTGTGGGACAAAGACTGACTTTTTCAGAATTGTCTCTGAAGTGTCCCATGCTTGCCTGTCTGCTTGCAATGTGAGCTCAGGAAATGTTCCCTGCTGGCAACCATGGCAAGTGTGAAGCGCTCTTGGCTCTATCAAAACCCTTACCAGGGTCCTGACTCTGTTATCACTACTGAATATTGCACCTCCCTCTCAAGTGGTATCAGGGAAGAACTTGACCATCACTTTAATGGTGGAATCCAATGGTAGGTTGAGAGCAAATTTGATGGGGAAGGAAAGCTTGCTCTGTGTGGTCCTCTGTATGACAGCATGTGGATGGCCTGCTCGTTCCTCTTGTGAGAGACTGGCCCTTGGGCTGTTCAGGCCCCAAGGTGTTGGATCATTCATTGCAACCAGTGGGAGCAACACCAGTGTGCTTGGAGGAGAAGGGAGGAAGAGGGAGACAGGGGCTGAGGAGGAGAACTCAAGATATAGCTTCTGGAGGTGACATAAGGAGAGAAGGAGCAGGAGAGCATCCTCTATCCAGTTCAGGGAGGAGAGTGAGTGACTCGGAAAGTACAGTGACTTGGTGGTTTGGGTTCTGATCTTAAATGTCAGAGCAATGAGTTTGGCTCTTGTATTTAGCAGGAGGGGGTTCGAATTGGGGATTCTTATGGAATATTCTTATGGAGTATTCTTACAGAGTGGTGGGAATTGGGAGCAGGGAAGGTGGAGAGGAGCTCTAGAATAATTCTTCTTTCCAGGGATGGAGTTATCTTGTGGGATTTAACAGGTGACGCATCAGTGCCAGAAGCCATGCCCTTAGGGACCAGCATTGGCACCTACAGGGCAACTGTGTGTCCACTGAGCCAACAAGTGCAGGGGTTGGAGGCGTTAGAGATTGGGAGTTGGCATGGACTGACATGCAGGATCTGGCCTTTCCTCTTGGGGGCCACTCTTGTCCTGGAGTTGCTGGGATTTCCTGTTCTTCTCTGGTTGGACTCACCTAATCCTCAAGTCCAGTTACTCTGACATCAGTTGGGTCCCCACACTTTGTTCAAGGCCAGGGGATCTAACTCAGTCATTTAAACCTAAAGCCAGGCAAGGGCCGGGCATGGTGGCACATGCCTGTAAGTGGCAGTCTAAGAAGCCACGGCCAGGGCCAGAGATTGTAGTTCGATTCCTGCCGGGGCCACATAGCAAGATCTAGTTCCAAAAAAATATATAACTGGGCATGGTGGTGCATGCCTGTAATCCCAGCTACCTGGGAAGCTGAGACTGGGGATTGCTTGAGTGTGTGGTACCCCGGGCAACGAGAGCCTGCGGTTCCACAGGCAAAAATAGCGAGACCTAGTCTCAAAAACAAAACAAAACAAAACAAAAAAACCCTAAAGCCAGGCAAACTCAGGTTTAAGTGGCATCTTGGCCCACAGCTGTGTGATCTTGGCCAAAAGGCTCATTTTCTTGGGAGTTTACTTTCTTTTTCTGCCAAGTTAACGAGCTAGATTCCTGGGTTCTAGGTTAGAATGAACCTCTTAAGTCTCCCCTGTTTGGGGAGGGGCTTAAGTCTTCAAGTGAATGTGGAAAGGGCAGGGATTGACATTGAGTATCGTAAGGGGTTGAAAATTGCTTTCTTACTGGGGAATAGATTGATTCAGCAAAACTGGGGAGAGTTCTGTCCCTGTCCCCAGGACCTGTAATGTCCTGCGATGGGGTTCCTCTAATGACCTTCGTGTCCTGAAGCCTTCTGCTACTACCATTCTGCATTCCTGTGCAGGATCCTTGCCTTATGCCCAGGTTTCTCATTTTCCTGGGGCTTCCACCATTCTCTCTGCCAGTTTACTGAGATTCTCTCTTAGCTGTCTCCTAACTATCCTGCTTCTGACTGAAAATCCTGGGCCTAATCTGCTTAGCTGAGTAACCTTGGCGACATAAATGCATGTAACCCTACAGGTTTGCACCCCCTTCACTCTTAAGATTCTATCCTCAGCCTTTTTCTAGGTGATTCTCTAGTTTTCATCATGCTATTTCAGATGGCTGCATAATATTTTATCAAGGGACTCTCTTCAATTAGCCTTGAGCTTGTTATGGGGCATTTAGATTGCTTCTAATTTTTGCTCTTTCAGCTAACGCTGCATTAAGCTATCTTTGTGTATTACAGAATCATTTCATTAGGTTGGCATTTATCTAGCTAATGGCAATGGCCCAAGATTAGACAGAGAATCAGAATTTTTTTCAAAGTGAATGTCGTGAGACTATATTAAAATTTAACTTTAGGTGCAAGAAATGTCTTTGTCGTATTTTCCATGAATGAAGAACAGGGCATGGTGGTGTAAAATTAGATGTTAAGTGAAACCCTGTGTGTTTACAAGCATTGATGGCTTGTTTGTTCCTCAGCATGGGGGTGAGGCAGTGCTGCCTCTTAAGGAGTAATCTACCCGCTTAAATTGAGGAATTCTGTATTCCAGTGTCTCTGACACTTTGATGAAATCAGCAGCAAAGTTACCTCTTCTTAAGAATGTTTTCCCCAAAATAAGGGAAAATGAGTAGAATTTCAGAGGAAAAACATGTCTTCTTTAAGCTATATCCACTTAGTCCAGAAGTTGAAGCAGGTTGCAGATTTGCTGAAAGGATTGGCATTTTATTGGCCGTTAGGAAATGTCTAGAATGAAATCAGTGAACAAATGTTACAGACTAGGTCCCCAGTGCTCTTATGAGCCTGAAATGTGTGCGGTGCTGAGATGACTGAATGCATCTTCAGTCCTGCTGATCTGTTTTTGTTGCTTCAGCCTTTCAGCCTCTGATTGATTAGTATGTAGACCCAGGCTCTAGGTGTTCACCTTTTAGCTTAATCCAGCAAATGTTTACTCTTCAGTGTATAAGTTTGCAGGGAATAAAAATGTGGGGAGCAAAAGCCCAGTGTACCCTCATTTAGGAGAAGTCATGACCCTGAAAGGATAAAAGAAGTCCACAACTGACAATTAAGGGAGATTAAGAATGGGGACCCTGGGGAAGTCAGCCCCAGGAGAAGGAAGAACTCCATCCAAGTCTTTGGTAGACTTGGGAGGCCAGGGGTGCAGATCAACAAAGGTTTTGCTTTTGTCAGTGCCTGGAGGAAAGGCTGAGAGAGAAGCTGGACATTTGGAGCAAAGGTGAAAGGTCTGAGTAGAGGAAGTGGTGATGGGAGGACCCAGCTAGTGGTCACAACAAGCATTTTATGGAGTGCATCCCTTAGCAAGGTTCTAAGACTATGAATTAACTTGTTTAATCCCTGCAGTGACCCCAGTGGAGTACTTTGTTGCCACTTTACAGATGAGTAAACTGAGACATAAAAAGCAGTGAATTAACTGCCTGACAGCTCATTGCTGTAGGGATTAGACCCAGTGGGTCTGTGTCCATACTCTAGTTCTAAACTGTCTCGGCTCTGATGTAGGGAAGTAACAGGCACCAGAACCAGAATGATGAGCAGACATGGTATTTCGGAGATGTGGAGCGACTGAGTTTAGGGGTGCAGAGGTGTAAGAGGGACAAGTGATGGCAATGAGAGTGATTGCAGAGGTGGGGACCGCGGAGTTTGGTGGAGCCATGAGAAACCACAGGAAGAGAGAATTTAAAAATGATGGGGGCTGGTGATCATCAACAAGGCTGAGTGCCGCAGAGCCTTCCAGGAGGTGAGATCTAAGAGCAGGTCCGAGCCAAAGCACAAGCCAAGAGGGCTTCTAGAGAAGGTAGCTGGCACCAGAAGCTGCTGCCAGGGCTCTGCCACTCACCCCTTCCGAGAGGATTCTGTATTGTCGATACTGGGAAAGCTGGGAAGCAGGCACAGAGCTGGGTGTTGTCATGTCTTCTTACAGTGGGGAGATGCAAGCATGACCCAGAGGGCCAGGTGAGAGCTGGCACTGCTAATTTGGCAAAGCCAGTGGCTTTTCTGCAGCCTAATGGTTTTTGAAAGCTGCTTGCTATGCTGAAGCACAAGTGTGACTCCCTCATCTGAATGCTGTAGCAATTGCTATTTTTCCTGGCAAATTGGGCCCATGTGGGCTCTGTGTGTGGTTTATTTGCGTTCCATTTTTATAGCCTTATTACCTTGTCCCCATGATGCAAGAGGCCTCTTTTCTCAAGTTTTGCTCTGAAAATTATTTCTTAAAAGGCACAAAGTGGTTTCTCCTCATCTTGGTGATGTACTCCACAGCAGCACTTTTCTGTAAATTCTGCACACTTCATCACCCCTGACACCATTTGTCTTGTTTTTCTGATTGTTGGCAATTTACTGGTAACTTCTAGGTAGCTCTTGAATCTTACTACCTATGTGGTTGCCACAGTTTCTTCCCAAAGATTTTGTGCATGTAAATACCTATTTAGCTCTTTCCTCTAAGAAATGTGGCCCTACCAATGACACCCAGTCCTGTCTTCTGGCCTGGACTTAATAACAGTAGCAGTTAAAATTATGGAGCCTGAGCTGTTATGTGCTAAGGGATTTGCATTCATGATCTTCATTATTCCCAGATGTTGTGAAGAAAACGGTTACTTTCCCCATTTTACAGGTGAAAAAAAAAAAGAGTAAAAAGGGAGTGTAAACTGCCTCAGTGAATAGCAGCTGGAGGAGACAATGCCAGAAAAGGATAGAGATAGGAAATGGTATGAAGGGCCTGTTGAAAGAACAGCTAGCCTGGGCACAGGTGTATGGCTTTGGGTTCCGCTTCTGGGAAGGACACTGTAAGAGTTCAAAAGATTCCAGAATGGAAGTTGATGCAGCCATTGGTCTATCTGGTTCTTGCCTTCTATTCCCTGTGTTTTGCCATCCATCTTTCTTTTTTGCAGAGGCAATGTGGGTACCACACTGATAGCCTTGGGTTAACATTTCCAGGGAACAGGGATCTCCTTTCTCTGCATTCATCTACAGTTCTGGAGACAGGCTCTGGTTGGCCAGAGTGAGTGGGCCTTTTGGGCCAATCCCTATTGCCAGGGTGTGGAGTACTCTGGTCTGGATGGGATCACTTGCCTATCCCTATTGGGGCAAGCAGGATCTTGTCATTACTTTTCATGGAGGTAAAACTAGTTTATAGTACTATGTAAGTTTTAATTGTACACTGTCTCACCTTAGCAACTGTATGTTTCACATACATACAGAATATCCATCCACCATTCACTCCCCAACTCTTCCCTTCCTCCACTTTTCCCCTCTGGTAACCACCATTTTGTTGTCGAAGTCTGAGGGTTTGGTTTTGTGTGTGTTGTATTTGTGTGACTGTGTTTGCTTTTTGTTATGTTCTACAAATGAATAAAATTATACAGTACTTGAGTACTTGACTTTTTCTTTTAACTTATTTTATTTAGCGTAATTCCATCAAGGTTCATCCATCTTCATGAAAAAAGCAATATTTTATCTTTTCTATGCCTGAGTAATATTCCATTATGGATATATATACCATATCGTCTTAATCTGTTCATCTGTTGTTGGGTATTTGGTTGTTTTTATATCTTGGCTATTGTGAGCACTGCTATGGTGAACATAGATATGCATCTATCTTATCAAATTAGTGTTTTCATGTCCTTTAGGTAAATATCAATTGGGTCACTGTATGTGGTTGTGGTTAGAAGGAGACTGGTTAGGAAGGTGCTGCTATAACTCCAAGAACTGATGAGACCTGAGCTAATTAGAGTCCTTAGTTATTTTACTTGTACTTGCCTCCCAGCATCAATGAGGTGGGCCAAGGTGGGGGTGAGGGGCTGGTGGTGGGGGACAATGTGGGAGTAGGGCATAGAGTCTAAGATTATCAGACAAACAGGACTTGGTGACCAGCTGTAGTGTGCAGGGAGAAAAGGGGTTTAAGGACGAATCCCCACCACTACCATCACCACCACCAAGAGGGTAATAGCTAGTCTCTGGAAGGCTAGCTTTATCTTTGGAAACTAGTTATTAAATGGTAGCAGACTTGACATATCTTAATGCTTCTTGAGAAGTGTGAGTGTTGTTGGCTTTGTGTGGTACCCTAACTGGAAAAGGAAGCTCTTGTATTTATCAGCCTTTAAAAGGTTTCCTTTCTCTAAGAAATCAGATAAGAGGGGATGTGAGTAGCATGGTCAGCAGAGAAATGGATGCAAAGACACTGCCTACCATCCTTCAATCACTGATCCTGTCCCAGGACCTCCTCGTCTACTTTGTTTGTTTGTTTTGAGACTAGGTCTCGCTATTTTTTTTTTTTTTTTTTTTTTTTGTCTATGGAACCGCAGGCACACGTAGCCCAGGGTACCACAGACTCAAGCAATCTCCAGCCTCAGCTTCCCGAGTAGCTGGGATTACAGGTGAGTGCCACCACGCCCAGCTATTTTTTTGGGACTAGGTCTCACTGTGTTGCCCCGGGTGGGAATCAAAACGCAATCCCTGATCCCTGCTGTGGCTTCCTAGGCTGCCACTTATAGGCACACACCACCATGCCTGGCCTTCCTCCTCTACTTTAGAAATATTTATCCCTCTGGCATTGTCATTCCTAGGAAGACTTTTAAGGCTTTTAAGCAAAGAAATGATATAATCTAAGCCAGGCACAGTGGCACGTGCCTGTAAGTGTCAGCCTATGAGCATGGTTGGGACTGGGGATTGCGGTTTGAATCCCACCCGGGGCAACAATATGAGACCTAGTTCCAAAAAAATAGCTGGGCATGGTGGCGCGCACCTGTAATCCCAGCTTCCTGGGAAGCTGAGGCTGGAGATTGCTTAAATCTGTGGTACTCCGGGCAACGTGAGCCTGCAGTTCCATGGGCAAAATTAGCGAGACCTAGTCTCATTTAAAAAAAAAAAGAAAGAAATGATATAATATACTTTGTATTGTAACAGATTCTCTCTTGTGTTGAGACCAGACTATGGGTAGAAGTAGAAGTGATATCAAGAATAGAAGCAGGGAGAAGGGGCACCAGTTAGTAGACTCTTGGAATAATCTAGGATGATAATGATGGAGGGGTTGTAATTCTGCATATATGTTGAAGGTAAAAACCAGTTTTGGTACCTGGATATTGAGTAAGACAGGAAGAGAAGACAATGCTTCTAAACCTTTTAATCCAGGCAACTGGAAGAATGTCTTCAACTTCAATGTCTTTCTCTCTGGAAAGAGCAGATCTGGGGACAGGTCTGTATTGGCTATGCCAAATTTGAGTCATCACATTTGTCTTAGACAAAGCTTCTATCTACTTGATCTTATACTTGATACAGGTAGTTTGATATACTAGTCAGAAGTTCAGAGGGAAGGTCCAGACTTGGAGAAGAATTCGGACATCATCATGTAGGTGAGGTTTGGATCCCTGAGACTTAGAGCTCAGAGAGAGCAAATGAAGGTATGCAGAAATGAGAGGAGACCAAGGATTGAGCCCTAGGCACTCTGGCAGGCAGGGGTTAAGGAAATACCAGCAAAGGAAAGGAACAGCCATTGAGGTAGGTAGAACCCCAAAAGTGCTATCGTGGAAGCCAAGAGGAGACAGTCAAGCAAGGACAGTAAGAGCTATAAGATGAGTCCTGAGACTTTCTGCAGGATCCAGCCACATGGAGCAAGGCCAAAGTGCATACTTTCAGACCTGAATCTAACCTTTCAAAGAAGTCAAGTTCCCACCCTGAAAAAGAATACATATATGCAAAAAAGGCTCATTTAAAATTGATTGAAACAAATTTGAGAAAATGAGGATTAGCAAGAGATTCTCATAGATACCTCAGTACTATTGACTTTTATGGGGAGGGTTGAGGTCATAGTCATTCATGACTTCATCCATTCATTCATTCCACAAAAACTAGGAGGAGGAGAAGAGAGTTATTTTTCAACAGGTATAAAGTTTTAGTTTATAGATGAACAGTGCTCCAGACTGGATGGTGGTGATGGTTGCACAACAGTATGAATGAACTTTATACCACTGAACTGTTCACTTGAAAGATGGGCAGAGATTCTCTATTGTACCCTGTTACCATAACTTTTTTTTTTTTTGAGACTAGGTCTCACTATTTTTGCCCGTGTAACTGCAGGCTCTCGTTGCCCAGGGTACCACAGACTCAAGCAATCCCCAGGCTTAGCTTCCCAGGTAGCTGGGATTATAGGCACACGCCACTACACCCAGCTATTTTTTTGGAACTAGGTCTCGCTACGGGCCCCAGACGGGACTCAAACTGTGATCCCTCACCCTGGCCACTTCATAGGCTGAAGTTTACAGGCACGAGCCACTGTGCCTGGCCTGTGTTACCATAATATTTAAAGAAATGGTACAAAGAAAAACCTTTTTTGATCAGCTCTGGGTTTTGTTTGTCTGCAGTGTTGGTCCATGGGGGCAGACCATGTGAGTTGAGGTGCAGAATTAGGCCTGGCAGAGTTAGGCTGTGGACTTGGGATTGTCTTCATAGATTCTATGAGCCTCTGAAGGCTCTGACATGTCATTCCAAAGGTGTGCATTTAGAAAATTAATCTCATTTATCTTCCCTGTTAAACTCCTGTCTATTAAAAGCAACAGATTTGAGGCCTGCATTTCTATGGTGAAAATTGTGGTCTAGCAAAATTTTAGATTTCCCAGGCATGTGTTAATACACTAGGTTATTTCCCCATCCATTGTATAAATGTTTATTGAAAGCTTTCTAAATATCCATAGTGTTCCAGACAATGCAGTTAAGGGAAGGGGTGAATTTAACATGTCTCTTCTCTTGAAAAAGCATGCAATATATGGACCCCTGTTTTGAAATAAGAAATGATGCTACATGGTGCCATGTGTTTAATAGTTTTCCATGGGAGCTGAGAAGAGGGAGTAACCAGCTAACCTGTGACACCAGAGAGACTTCTAGGAAAATGCTCTTTAGTGGATTTAAAGAACGAATGGGATTTTTAGGTAGAAAAACAAAGATGGGCATCCTGGGAGGACATCAAAATTTAGTGGGAGTTGTAATTGTAAAGAAAATGTATACAATTTCCCTTGAAGCTAAACTCTTAACTTATTTCATTGACTTTTAGGTGTGCTGGCTAGAGTGCATGCTTTTGGACCCAAGCTTGAGTTTTCAAATGTGGAATCCCAGGCCTTCCATGGTAAGTTCATTTGATGCCTTTTTATCAGATTATGCTGTTAAGGATCGGTATTTGGAAAGTAGTGAGATCTATGGCGATCCCCATAGCTGGACCTGGGAGATTGCCTGGCAGATAGGAGAAATAAAATCACACTGTGGATTTTTGTGGTACATGCAGAGGAGGAGGCCAGCAGAGGACCATCCAGGGGATGGATGCAGTTGTTCTCTTCAAGAGGTAGAGCTTTGGCTGTGCTTTAAAGAAAAACTCCAGGGAGAAGTGAAATAAGCTTTTTGGCCTTGGGAAAATGATAAGATCTAAGAGAAGTAGGCTCAACAACAGACTCAAGGAGTAGATGCTTCATTGAAAGGAATCATGGGCAAGAACTTTGCCGGCAACAGCTGGCATCTCATTAGGTCAGCCAGTTTTTATTGTATGAATTGAATGATAGACTGTATATATGGCTCCTAGTTAGGCTTAGGCTACATAATTTCCATCACAGCTACTCAGTTCTACCATTGTAGTATGAAAGTAGCCAAAGATAATATATAAACAAACAGATGAGGCTGTGTTCCAGTAAAGCTTTTGGTACAAAAACAGGTGATAGGTTGAATTTGGCTGCAGGCCATAGTTTATCCGTTCCCTTTCTAGAATCTGAATGCTGGATCAAGATACTTAGATTTTGTTCTGAAAGCAGTGGGAAGCTTTTGGAATTATTTTGGGCAATGAAGTGAAATAGAAGAAGTGACATTTTGAGAACATTTCATCTGTTGGCTGGGCAAGGGTCATGGGGCTGTGCAAATACAACTGCAGCACTCCAGGCTCAGGGTCATGTGGTTACAGTGATTAAAGTAGGAACAAAGCACCAGTGGAAGAGGTGTTGCAAAGGGAGAACCATAGGATTTGTAGTCTTCTTAGATTTTACAGATAGGAGCCAAAAAGATAAAAGTTTAAACTTGGTGGTTCACAGTGACACCATGAAAGAAATGTGGATGTTGGGGTAGAGAATGAAGTAGATGCATCTGGTTTTAGATACACTGAATTTGAGATGACAGAGGTTCATTCACAGGGAATGTCCAGGAGACAGCTGGAAATACAAAACTGAAGCCTGACCTGAGCACAGTGTCTCTGGAGTTGGAGAAGAGACACTGTAGGATTAAATACATTTTTCCTCTGATGGGCCATGGGTAAAGTGCCTTACTCTGGAATGGAATGAAGAACCAGAGGCCAAGGAGGAGGGGTCCTGAAGGAAGGCTGCTGAATCTGTGACAGGATGATAGAGGCTGTGGCAGGGGAGGGAGAAGGGACCAGGTTGCATGGAGTTGGGCATAAATAAAGGATAAAGAATCAGAGACATTAGTAAAAGAGACTGTAGAGTTTGGGTGGAAGGCAGGTAATAACATTTGGTGTATGCACGTCAAAAGAATCTTTTCTTTAGCTCTGAGGCAGGTAAAACATGCTGTGACCAGTTTTCATTTCCTTCTCTGGAGCCAAGCTGTGTTTGGGAGTTTGTGTGTACATTGGTTTTGCGATTGTGTTCTTTTGCTCCCTTTGAGGTGTGGTGTTCATAACTGCCACAACTTGCATCACAGAATCCAACCCATGTTTGGACTCTTGCCACAAGACAAGATGTGATCTGTTGGGAAAACAGTTGCGTTTGCTGAAATTGGAAGAGAAAACAGGGTAGATCAAGAAATTGAAATGAACCATCTTACTGTAGAGTCTGCCCAAGTGTGGGAATTTGAGATAATTCCTCCAGTCATTCGACTAGACATCAGTTTGTGCTCTGAGTATTTGGAGTGCACGTTCTTTGGTCTGAATCCTGAATAGATTTTGGCTTGGTTTGTGTGGATGTAGCAGTTAGAAATCTAGTAATAAAAGCAACAGATGTAACTGGTTTTCAGCCACCATTTATGGAACACTCACTATGTACCAGGCACAGTGCTGAGTGGTCTTTGGGTGCCATCTCATTTCACCTTTGCAGTAATTTGTAGTGTGGGATTCAGTGTCCTCATTTCAGCCATAAGGAACACAGTCTATAAAGTGGTTAAGAGCCTGCCCAGGGGTACAGGGATTTGAACCCAGATCCAATCTCTAGTTCATGCTGCTCCGTTTTTCCTCATCTAAGCCTGGAATGTCTCCTCCTCCTTATGTTGAAGGACTGCAGACAGATTGAGCTTCCCAGGTTAAATATTCAGAGTCTGTAGTGGGTGTCTTCACTTCTTAGGAATCTATTAAAGAAGGGGAAGTGTGGGATCTCTGGAAGAGACTAAGACCAAACCTTAAATATTTTAACTGTTTCTCTAGTTAAAGATTTTTATTTAGTTGGAGAAAGTGGCAGCCATGAGCTTATGAAGGAAATACCACTATATTCCAGTCATTGCTCTGTGACAGTTATAATTTTTAAAATAATTTTATTTTGTAATTATATTTTATAATTATAATATTTAGTATTTCTCTCTGCTCATGTTCAACCCTCCAAGGGCAGGATCCAATTTTATCTTGTTTGCCTATGTACCCCAGCATCTAGGATGGAAGTATGCATTCACTAAATAGTTGTTGCTTCTTGGGACAAGGTGCTTAATCTCTGTGTGCAGGGTACTGCTCTTAGTTTTGCAGTTGTTGACACAGACAAGATCTCTGCCTTCATGAGGCTGATGTCCTAAAGGGGGAATCAGACAGACTAGATGAGTGAGATGTATAGTGCAGGGCAGGCAAGATAATGTGTTGAAGTAAAATAAAGTGAGAGGAGGGGTGGAAAGTGAGGGGGCCGATAGTTGAGTTAGGGTTGTTAGGGAGGCCTACCAGGAAATGAAGTGAGACAGTAAGGCTGTTGAGGGGGGGAAATTCATAGTAATGCCCTTGAGGTGACTATAGCTATGTCTGCTAAGCCATCAACACTTTTCAATTATTTTGCTTGGGTGTGGTTGTTAGCTAACATTCTGGAACTACTCTTCCTCCATACCCCTGCCCTCCCCCAAACATACATACAGAGGGCACTCAGGTCTATCTGAGTATCTCTCCTTGCCTGGTTCCCCTGCCTCTGCTCAGACCCTCCCTCTGCAGCTTGCCTTTCCTTAGCTTAAGATTTTACTTCATCCCTTTCATGTCACCCCAGGCTCTCTCCCTGGGTGAGCTCATTCACTGCTCACCTCTGCGTTGGAGTCTCCCAGACTCATCCCAGCCTACAACCTCCTCATAGTCCTCACTCCTAGCTGCTGCCCTGTAGGCACCTCAGACTTGTCTTCCCTGCTGCTACCCATGGCTCTCCCTGTGGTGCTTACCTTCCCCCAAGCTGACTGCTCTAAGGGTGTCCTTGGCTTTGTTCTTTCATTACAGTTATGTTTCATAGGTCACCACATTCCTGAAGCTCCCTTGTCTCTTCTCTCTCTCTCTCTCTCTCTCTCTCTCTCTC
>PVHY01012918.1:0-42845 GCA_004024945.1 Uropsilus gracilis | reverse complement strand
AAAATAAAATAAAAGCAAAAAAAAATAAATAAATTTGAATTTCAGGTGAGAAAAAAAAAAGAAAGAGACTAGCATATTAAAGTTCATTTTGATTTGAAATGTTTGATGATGCCATAAACCAGGAAACACGTGTCAAACCTATTCTCAAAACGACTAATTGGCTCAGTTTAGTAGCCTTGTCTATAAACCTCAGTGATTCCTTAACTTTTCTCATGGAACTTTTTCTCATGCTGTTGCTTTCTTTAAGACTTTCCCATCTGTTCTAAATAGATCCCAATAAAACAGCATAAGAATCTAAAAAAATTAAAAAATAAATAAATAAATAAATAAATAAACAAACAAACAAACAAATAAATAAATAAATAAATAAATAAATAAATAAATAAATCCCAAAATACCTGAGATATTTACTATTTGGCTATTAGGTGAAATTATCTGCCAACTTCTGAACTTCGTCCTAAAGCCTTTGTTTTGTTATTGAAGGTCTCCTCTTATTGTAGAGCACTGAGTATACAGCAAAATTAGTTGCAAAGAAATAAATTAAAACTAGACTGGTAAATAACTATGCTTATTAGCGATAAAGAAACCAAAAGACTAAAAGTTTAACAAATCTATGATTACTTTTAGATATTAGTAAAAATAAGTTACTCTTGGTTACCTAGAGTCTATGTTAAAATTAAATTTATTTGAAATGCTTAAATTACTGGAGGGATTCCAGTTTTGCAACCAAAAAGGCTCATTGCATAATACATTATTTGAACATTATGGTAGTGAAAGTTAAATATGCTTAATTAAAATGCCTGAACTACAATATTAGTAGTTATTTATTGAGCTGTTATTTCAGAGCTTTGGAGGAAATACAATTTGTATATTAAACAGGCAATAAAGTCCCAGCATGAAAGTCAAACTTCCGACCACCTCTTACTTCAGCAGAAATTTGACTTGTTTTGCCAACTCTTATTTTTCTTCATATATTCAGACTTACAGAAATGAGCAGAAGACTTAGTAAAAATACAAAAGATTCAAACTTTGGGCAAGACAGTTTTTTTATTTAATATTTTTATTATATATTTACATTTTTTTCCTTCTGGGTGTTGGGCAAGACATTTAATAAAAATTGGAAAAGTAACTCATGACATCAGTGATCTTCAGTTTTATGAGTCCTGACACGAATCCCTTTTCCCAGAACCGATTCCCTTTCTCCCCTTTGTCCCATCAACATAGCAGTAACTCATCAGATTGAGTTAATCAATTCTTCTGTTTCAGATTTTTCAGTCTCTATCAATTGCTTGAGCTTTGTGGAACTACGGAGAATTGCTTTTCAACCATATGCGCGAAAGAAAAACAAAACAGGAAAAACCATTATCTACCTAGAAAGGGCTTGCATGACTGCCTTTGAGAATCAGTACCCCAAGGTAATATATATGAGTTCATTTTTTTTTAGTTATGGGATGAAATGATTACATTTTCAACAAGTTGGGGAAAAGTGCCTATAGTCTTCAATTCTGGATAAACGGTCTAATCACCCAAACTTCCCTCTATAAACTAGTGTGGCTACCCCCTTTTCAATTACTTTGTACTCTATGAACCATCAAAAAGTGTCTTCTGCCATGGATGTTTAACAATCCACATAGCCTTATGAAAGAATACTTACTTCTGTGAACTACTTTGGTCTTCCCACTCATAATAGCCTGCCATCATGTGTGACATACAAACTCAAGACCTCTAACACTGTCTCTCCCAGGGTAGCCCACTTCCACTGTAATTGCTCCCAGCCTAAAACAATCAAATAGTATCACCTTGATAAGCCTAAGTTTTCAAAAACAAGGTCCTATTTGATATCTTCTGATGGTAAAAGACCAAAATTGCTTGAGAAGGAAACTTCTGAAAATAGAACTCAGGCATTACTTTTAGGTTGGTATCAATTTGGAAATATAACAAATCTGCACAGAACACAAATTTCATAGAGGGTCTATCTCTTTGCCTTGAAGAAAAAATTCAACCACAATTCCTTAAGGTCAGAACTTCATGGGATTAAGCCATCTTGGCAACAAAAATAACTCCTGAGCATATTTATTCATCCAGTAAATACTTGCCAGGCATATATACTCAACAATCTAAGGCTTATGGCACATTACAGAATTTGTAAGAAAAGTGAATCTTTTTTTGAGAAAAATAATATATTATAAATCAAGAATTTGTTTGGAATGAGAATCTTCTCAACACAACAAATTACAAACTTTATTGAGTTGCAATGACAAAAACACAAAATTAGAAAAAAATAGTATATTTCTTTTTTTTAATTCTTAATTTATTTATATATAAATTTCACAACATTGTAATCCCAAGGGTTTACCCCCCTCATCCTCCCCTCCCTCCCCCCATTTTCCTTCCTGCTCAAAGTTATGCACTTCAGTTTGGTGCTTAGCTTGTTTTGACTTTTTCTCAAGTCTTTTGTTTATTTTTTCACTATATCCCATATATTAGTGAAACCATCTGGTTTCTGTCTTTTTCTTTACGACTTGTTTCTGCTAATATTTCTTCTAAGTACATCCATGTTGTTATAAATTTGTCAAAATTGTCACTTTTAATTGATGAGTAATATTCCATTGTGAATATATACCACAAAAAAATAGTATATATATATATATATATTTTTTTTTTTTTTTTGAGACTAGGTCTTGCTATTTTTGCCTGTGGAACCGCAGGCTCTCGTTGCCCGGGGTACCACAGAATCAAGCCATCCCCAGCCTCAGCTTCCCAGGTAGCTGGGATGACAGGCGTGCGCCACCACGCCCAGCTATTTTTTTTGGAACTAGGTCTCACTACAGGCCCCAGGCAGGACTTGAACCACGATCCTTAGCCCCAGCCGCTTCATAGGCTGAAGCTTACAAGCACGAGCCACCATGCCCGGTCTAAAAAATAGTATATTTCTATTAATTTATTAATTTGATTTTCAACTTCACAATTTACCATTGGCAATGCCATACAGGATTTTAGGACTATTGTCATGTTTAGGAAAACCTCTTTCAAGACGAGGACTGTTTTTGACTAGGTTGAGAAGAATTCAGTTCTCTATATTTTGCTTATCTGCTATTTGAAATAATGTTCCACAAATTGGTTTCTAACTCCAAACATTGCTTTGTTCTCTACCAAAATACTTTGGGTGCTAAAATTCATGTTATAAATAATGGCCTCTGCTGCACTTCTATGGTTCAATACTGATTGAATCAACACAGTAGGTTATAATGATATTCCTGGAAAACATCACTGTGTCAACAGGGTTACCAATGTTCTAACTGCAACCTGCATAAATAAATTTCATTAAATCATGTATTGCCAAATCAATTTCTGCTGAGTCAGGACACAAAACTGCCCATGTCTACTGGAATGCCAACCCAATAAAAACAGAAATAGACAGGGTGAAGATACAGTAGAAAGATTGCAGATTAAAAATAAAATTACATTTAAAATTTTTGAAAAATTTTCCAAAAACCTAAATATTGTAATGGCCATTCCCAAGACTTTGGGATGAGACCATGCAGGTGAGGGATCATGGAACAAGGCTTCCTTAATTATGCTAAACCTGCCTCTTCATCCTCAGACTAGCAAAATCAGGAATTAACATTTTTATAAAAATAGATGATATGTGAAAGAGAAATAATATGGGTTCAAAGAGAGTTGCAGGATCCATACTTACTGGTTATGGATCATGAATATGACTTTAGTTTCCTAACCTCAAAAATGAATCTGATGATAATACTTCCTAATGACAAAACATATATGGGTGCAGTTCTAAACTATGGATTATTTTATTAATAGTATCAGTACTATTGATACCATGAATAATCAACTTTAGATTATTAACATTGCTTTTATCCTTCTGCATTCTTAGCATCTAATTTCCACTCCTCTCTTTACTACTCTGTAGCTAACCTAGATGAAGTATAAGCATAGCAAGATTATAAACTTGATATACACATGGACTCCTAATACACAAATACCTTTTTCCAACAAGGAAAGGTTTCCCTGGTAACTTGCCTTTTTAAGTGCACTCTTCACAGCTCCCTAAAATAACCACACAATAGACTGAGCATGCAAATTACTTCTTTAGCAATCTCTTTAAATTCCTAGTAATTTTTTGAATGAGTTTTCTTAAATGGTTATATTGTTTTCCTCTTTTAAACATTGTTGAAATGCACTTAAATACAGCCATATGCTTATATTTGTTTGCCATTTTAACAAAGATATGCAGGAATCTGCTCCTATCAGTGATCAAGCCAATGTCCCTCAGGATGGCACTAGACTTGATTTCTCAGGTAAATCTACTTGAAAACCCATAAAGAGATACAAAATTTTAAAGAAATTGTAAAACATACAATTCAGTTGTTCCCATCAAATTTTTTTCATATTTTTCTGACAGACTGAATATAGGTTTAAACTTTTTCTTAAATACATGTTGCTTGCAACATTTCAGTAAGGAATTTTGCAATTTAGAAAAATTACCTGGAATTTTTAAAGCAAACATAAAGATTAGATAAAATTAACTAAGTGCAAAGGGGATCATTTTAATGTGAACTGGAAGAGGATGAATAAAAACAAATTATTTATTTGATTGTACCTTTTAATAATCCTGAGTAGATTCAAGATCATTTCAAAATAATTATATTATAGAACTCTGTAGAAACACCGTAAAGTTCTAAATTTATCCCACAGTTCTCATAAAGTAATTTTTTAATTAGTAAGTATAAAGTGAAAACAAAGCATAAAAGTATAGAAATCCATACAATAAGCACAATGGTATCAAAGGGACCAATTAAAGAATTTTAGAAGTTACAAAATATAAAAATGATAGCAATTTCTCCCAGTGTTTATTCCAAGATTGTGTTTCCTCTATTGTATTACCACAGAGTTTAGCATCAGTTTTTCCATACATTATAAATGGCTTTTTATTCATTAAATATTTACTGACCACTACCTATAAGATTGCAGATACTGTGTTATAAGCAGTGATATAAAATAAGAATAGTGTAATGGTATCTGATCATATTTGAACTTTCTTGTAGAAACTTGTCCCAGGAGGAGGAACCCTCATAGCAAAATGCTTTGGACAAACCAAAGCTTAGAATGCAGGTGAAGTGGAAAACATCAAGCCAGAGTAGAACTCAAGTATCAAGGAACCATCAGGAAATCTGAACAGGATCCCTCAATATATCATGACAGAACCACCAATGTGAGTCACAGAGCTCTTGATTAGGAAGTAACTATTCCTTCCACTCAGTCCAGTAATAGGAGCCTATTCAACTCTCTTTCCCCTTCAACGGAACTTAAGAGGAGGAAGGCACACAGGGATACTCTGCGTTAAGTTGCTGAAAATATAGAACATTCTTGCTATGCTTTGAAGAGGGCTTTAAACATTTTGTGAGTTTCTGATAGATTTAAAATGTACAAGGCTGTATATTAAATACTAAAATAACTGAAAATGCCTGAAATATTAAAAATCTCTTCACAATTCCATTAGGCAAAGTGAATGACCACTGCTCTCCCCAGAGTCTGGCCAATGTCATGGGCAAAGCTAACAGCAATATAAAAGGGAGTTCAGCAGAGGGGTTGTTCTGAGTGAGATAGGCCTGAACCACAGAAAACATATCTAAACTGAAATTACAAATTTGAAAATTCTCACTTATGACAAATATAATATTATCAATAAAAAAAATCACATGAATTCTTAGTATTTGTCAGGCATGATTCTAATTTTTATTTGGGTTATATTTGGGTTTAGAACACCCTAATATACCCAAAGATATTAGTTTTGTCTTGTTTACACAAAAGGAAGTAAAAATTTAGAAAATTTAAGGAATTTACTTACAGTTTCCCAACAGGTAAATAAAGAACAGATATCTGAACTACAGTAATTCTGAGCTCAGTCACCATTTAATTGAATTTGATTAACTGCCTTCTAAACATTTTAAACAATATGCTAGATGTTATTTAGAGTAAGTTACATAAAGTGAGTAATGACTCTTAAAGCAGAGAGGGCAGAAAGATGAAATAGGATAGGAGAGGTTAATAAAGATACTTAGCAAATAAGGACTGTGAAGTGAAATGGTTACAGAAACACGTTTTCCCCAATCTGTATTGAAAGTAAATTTAAGACGAAGAAAATGCATTTTTTTTTTTTTTGAGACTAGGTCTTGCTGTTTTTTCCTGTGGAACCGCAGGCTCATGTTACCCCGGGTACCACAGACTGAAGCAATCCCCAGCCTCAGCTTCCTAGGTATCTGGGATTACAGGCACGTGCCACCATGCCCAGCTATATTTTTTGGTAGTAGGTCTCCCTACATCCCCCCCAGTGGGACTCAAACCGAGCCGAACTCGAACTGACCCCGGCCCCGGTTTCCTAGGTTGCTGCTTACAGGCATGCACCACCATGCCTAGCCTAAAAACATGAATTTTAATAGCACCTATTTTGTTGATAGTTGATATCACCACAGGTAAAATTCTTGTTTTCTTTAAGAAGTAAAAATTCCTCTATCAGTTCCATTTCTATTTCTTGATAATAGCACAGATTAAAGCACATGATTAATAACATGATATGTATGCTTACCTCTAAGGAAAAGATACAACTAATGAATGCGTATACATGCGTATAAAGAAGTGTATTTTGTGGATCACATTCTTTTAATATGATTTATTTCATATTAAACATATCAACATTCTATATTCTCAGTTATTTACATAAGTCTGAACTAAGATAGTTGAGCTCCGCCAGGCATGGTGGCTAGTGCCTGTAAGCTTCAGCCTATGAAGCGGCCAAAGCTAGGGATCCTGGTTCGAGTTCCGCCTGGGGCCCATAGCCAGACTTAGTTCCAAAAAAATAGCTGGGCGTGGTGGTGCGCACCTGTAATCCCAGCTACCTGGGAAGCTGAGGCTGGGGATTGCTTGAGTCTGTGGTACCCCGGGCAACAAAAGCTTGTGGTTCCACGGGCAAAAATAGCGAGACCTAGTCTCTTAAAAAAAAAAAAAAAAAAAAAATAGTTGAGCTCCATTTTGTTGTTAAATATCCAAAGAGAGTGCATAGACACACCTCATTTAATTGGTAATTCTCAAGAATGAGGTAGGCAACATGCTAGTTTTCCAAATAGTTGAAATTTACCTATTGTAGTAGCAAACTGATCCTCTTTGAATGATTTTGATAAAAGTCTTCTAAAATACATGACTCTGATTTTCTTTTTACAGAAGGTACATTATAAGCAATGTATCCTTTTCTTGAATCCAGAACCTAGAAACATTCTTAGAAATAGCAATATTTGTTGTACAATGTACCAAAGAGCTATTCAGGCAGTTTTCATTGTTGTTGGCATAATTAATGTTTGAATAAAACAAAGCACAACAATAACACCATTTGCCTTTAAATCCAATCATAGAAGGCTTAAAATCTTGGCTCCTCCAATTTAAATGTTGGGTAACACTTCAGGTAAGTTATTAATCATTCATGAGTCTTTGTTTTCCCATTAGCAAAATGGAGGTATAATAAGAGTTAATGTTGAGTATATACTAAGGGCTGCCAACTATGCTATATGGTCTTGACTTTAGAATGAGAAGGAGCATAGTGCAGGTATTAAAACCACAGACCGGGGAAGTGGACCACTTCCTAGTTCTCTTACCTCAATTGCCTCAAGTCTTAAGTTTCCTTATTGATGAAAAAGAGACCAGAAGAATATTTTCTTTATTGTGAGTTATTGTATAAGTTGATATTCAAAAACACTAAGCCAGGAGCCTGGTAAACATTGAATAAATGGTGATGATAATCTCAATTAATGTTCAAAGCAATCTTATGAGTCACTTAATGTTATTATTCCTTATTTTGGAAAAAGGGAAACTAAGGCTTAGAGACTTTAAATAAGGTCATACCACTAATAAGGAATCTGACTCCAAATGTGAGATAACTACTAAACACAGCTGATAAATGTCCACATCATGTGCTTCTCACACACAGTGAAGAGCGCCAAGTGATGGAGAGCTCAATGCCTGCTCAGCTCTTCAAGGCTGCCTTGCCACTAAAGCTGACTTCTTATTTCATACATTGGTTTTTTGAAAATAAAACTACAGAGAAACCCAACACAGCTTCTTGCACATAGCTTTAAAACAACAGCTTTTCATTTCCCTGCGCTTCCGTTTTGTTTAGCCCTTTCATTTGCATCGAACCTAGTACATTCAAAAACTAAAGACTATCAATTCAATAAATAACAACAAAGCTTCCTTCAGGTCTGAAAAACACATTCTTCTCCAACTAGGAAAAGTTCATGGAATTTTTGACAGCCATTACAAGTACAGGAGGCAGCTCTGAAAATGACTTTCAATGATCCTAAATTCCTGTATTTATACCCTTGAATAATCTCTTTCCTTTGAGGGTGGGCTCAACCTAGTTACTAGCTTATAATAAACAGTATGAAGCAAAAGTGATGGAGAGCAGACAATGATTCATCTAGCTTCTACTCCTTCTCTTGCTCTCTCATTCATTCATTCTGTGAAGCTAGCTACCATGCTGTTGACTGCCCTTTGGAGAGATCTACCCAGTGAGAAACTAAAGATAGTCTCCAGCAACAGCAATGGAGAACTGAGGCCCTCAGTCTAATAACCCACACCATTGTGTCTGGAAACAAATCTACCCCGGACAAATTTTGTGATGACTAAAGCATAACCATGATTGTAATCTGTGAGAGAGCTTTGGTCAGAGGACCCACTGAACAAGGTATAAGATTCCGACCCATAGAAACATTCAGATAATTAATGTTGATGTATTAAATCACTGATCTTGCGGGTAAATTACCGAAAAGGAATGCACTGGAGCTTTTTTCTTAGCTCATGTATGACCAACACCTCACTACTAAAATTAGGTATAGAGTCAGCAATAACTATATCAAACAAAATTTTTGACTCACAGTATTACCAATTTCTGATTGCTTTTTTGTCAGTCATTCTAGACTGAGAGCTCCTTTCATAGAACTGAAAATAATGATTTTGTCTCTATTTTCCAAAATTAGGAACCCTATTATCTAGTAACAAAAGCATGTGCTAAGGTTAATAGTCAAAGATGACGTGCACACTAAGAAGCACAATGCTGAAAGGTATGGAAGGGAGGAAGAGGAGGAGGCTATGATCAAAATGAAATCAATAAGTTTGAAATCCTAGGAGCAAAATAAAGTGAAGAAGATTTAGGACATATGAACATACTCTATTTGGTAACCAAGTCATTTTTAATTACTGCATGAATAGTAGCTTTTAAAAGGCAATAACCATGTAAGAATTAGTGTTGAACCAAGCTCCTCTCTTTTTGATAAAGCAATCTAGAACTAATGCTGACAACCTAACACCTCTGTAACATTTTTTAACCTTAGGAATATGAGTCCAGAACTAGAACATCACACCCAGTTCTATTTTCAGACACAGCATGACAAAACAATAGTGGGCAAAACTTTGACATCACTTAAAGCAAGCTGCTAATCAAAAAAGAAAGTGTTTATATGAATTCGCATGAGCAAAGACTTGAAGGTTAATATTGCATTACATTATAACAAGTCAATTGTTTTGTGCACTTTATCTTCCAAATTGATGTGATCTTTCATGAGAATTTATTTTCTCTATTTGGAAAATGTCATAATCAGATTTTGTTTAAAAACAATTTTAAATAGCTAACCTCTTAAATTTTATTATTCTGAATTTTTGTACTTTCTAACAGATAGAAAACTATTACTATGTTTTCTAACATCTATGTCTTCCTATCCTATTATATGTAACATAAAATAAAGAATAAAGGAAGCTAAGAGACTGTACCCTATGGAAACAACACATCAGAACACAGTGGATTTGGGCTCAAATTTTATATATTCTGTAAATAAAATATTTATCTTTAAATAACATTTAACTTCTTTATGGTCTACATAACTTATGAGTCCAGTTGGAAGATATCCCATACAGAATTTCTATGTGGATAAAGAGATAAATGATAACATTTTTGATAAGGTTAAGTGAATTTTTCAATAAATTGTAACATCTATGTTTATAAATTGTTCATCTATGTCCTTCAGTAAAAACAAAGATGTGAAATATATAGAGAAATATTTAATAATAATATATAAAAACTTGCTTTACATAGAAAATTTTTCCACCTCCAACTTTATCAATTATTCTACATCAGGCGCAAGTAAAAAAGATATTAAACATTTCATAGCTTAAGAGATAATTAGCTTATTGTGACATCAACTCTACTCTTAGGATTTCTGTCCCCGTCATTTTATTGTCTCAGATTCACTCCATCTTTTTGGTGACAAGTGAGGGAAGATGAAGAGATGAAATTACTATATAGTTTACTATCTCCACAAGGACATATATTTGTTGATCCTATCTCACAGGAATATTACAGAAATGTTGTTTCACAGTGGAGCTGTGGGTGGGCTATCCTTGGAATAACTCAACTATATTTGTGTCCCCCTATTCTTAAGTCGTTCCTCTAACACGAGGGCCTCTGTCAGTGTTTTACTAGTCATTCTGCCTTATAATTTAGGTACTGTAATCTCCCATGGTACAGCAATCATCACTATTATTTCTGATTTTAGAGTATATAGTCACAGCATATAGCCTCCAAAACTCCTCTCTTTACAAGATAGGAAGATCCTGGGGGGGGGGGGACCACATTCTACATAAGATTAAGTCCCCCGTGTACACCAATGGCACACTGTGCCCATCCTCATCAAAACATTTATCACATCACTGTATTGAAAATGTCACTGTTTTCCCAGATAAAGTATAAACTCTTTGCAGACAGGTACCAGATATTGGTACCTATTATCTGTAGAAATCCTTTAAGTGAGCGCATTGTTCTGGTAAGTTGTATATTTCCAAGTCATCCTCACTATAGTTCATGTGCTCAAAATAGAAAATGTTTTTAAAAGTTTTCTAATGAAATTGTAGGCTATTTTCAAATATGAGTGTTCTAGAATATTAAATTTGTAAATATAAAAGTCATTTCTTATTCTTTTTATTACTGTTATTAAAGTTTTCAACAATATGAACATATCTTAATATCAGTGGGTATTTGGATTCTCATTCTTTGTCTTCACTCAACTGCCATAATTCTCTCAATAAAATGGAAAATCTACTACATCTCATTTACAAAATAAATATGATAGTACAAAATAGAATTAAGAATTGTGGGTGTTTGAATAAGCAGTGGTTAGGAAGTATAAATGCATCATAGTCTCTATATTAACTATGATTTAAAAAGATAATAAAGTCTTGAAACCAAGCAACTAATTGAAAAACAAAATAGAAATTTGAGCAAAAAAGCTAGTCATTGCATTTTTGTTGTTTTGTTTTAAACCATTAATTACAGGACATTCTCACTGCTTTATAATAGAAGATCACATAAAAAAAGCAACATAAATACAGTTCAATGTAGTAACCAACCCCTGATGGCCCATTGATTTCACAGTGGACACATTTCCTTAGTTATACTGTTTTATAAAATTGGCCATGCTCATAAAATTAGAATGCTATCTAAGTATACTTCTCTCCAGCAGTGCCCCATACAACATTTCTGTAGGTTCCTCCAACCTACAGGAAACAACTTTTATTTCACATGACAGTACAACCTAACTCTTTCTAAAGAGATAGACAGGGTTGCGTTTTGGGGCGAGCTCAGCCTTGCAATTTATAACATGTGCTTTGATTCAGTTCATCGTGTATGTTATTGTCACAAAGTGTCAGCCAATTTTTTCATAGAAGGTGCAATAATCATATTCCAAAAATCAAGTCCCTCACACTCTGAAGAGTGTGACTATTCAAGGACAACATAAGCAACTTTAGTTAATCTTCTCTAAGCACTCAGAGAAACCTATCTGCTCACATTATTCCATACTACCCAAGCATTCCATCAGACTATCTAGGTTTTTAAAGGCTGTCACTCTACTGGAAGTCTGGTGTGTACCTGCAAATAACCTGTAAATTATGATGACTTCTCAAACACTCTTGCCCATGAAGACAGACATATTAATTTCAGTTGTTTTCTTTCTCTCCTGAAAGCTTTGAATTTGTAAACAAATGCCTCTCCTTTTATACATTTATCCATATTATCCAGTCAGAAAGCATTGCTCTTCTGTCACTGTATTTTAGAAAAAAATGCTGAGAAATTAATTTGAAGGAATATGTTCAAAAATTAAACTCCCAGTGATAAGAAAAAAATAAAGAAAATATATCTGAGAATAATCTAATAAAGACTTGTATGTATGCTGTACTTTAAAACAATGATTTGCCTTGAAAACTGAGACTAAAATGGCTTATAATATAACAAAGATGGGACTGATATTTTGCAAAGAAATGGCACAATAGACAGTTCTTATTCCTCATCCAAAATGAACATGAAAATTGGGGAAAATCTGGAAATAAAATTTTAAGACAAGTAAATAAATCTGATCGACTGTCATATGAAGTAACTGTGAAGGAAAGATGCTGAGACATGCAATCAAGAATCATTATAATAAACTTGGTCTACAAAGCTATATATATTATTTATATTCACTTATTAATAGTTGATAATGTATGATAAAATTTTGTTATGATCACATTTTCATTCCTTGTTTCTTATCAGGGTTGCATATTAATTAAGTTTTTGGTGAGAATATAAGCTTTTCTCAAAACTCACTCTTTAGAAGTTATAAAATAACACTGAAATGGAAATAAAGCTTCCTATTTACAGGTTACAAGTCTCAGATGAGATCCCTTTGTACAGAGTTACTCACAAATCAAAGAGGGCTTCTAGCATCTCTTCACTTGGCTGTTTTGCTCTTGGTATTGAGTGTTATTCTAGGCCTTCCTTGAATTAGATATCCTGAATTCCCTCAGAATCTTATACCCTTAGCACAGCATCAGTTAAACCTTTTTTATTTATTCGTATTTCCTACTAGATTGCAAGCAATTTTGAGTAAAGCTATGGTTTACTGAGATAGCCCCAGACCTAGCAAAGTGTCCAGAACATTGTAGCAGTAAACAATAATTTACTAAAGCAATGAATGAAAACATATATGGGAATAATGACTTACAGACAAGTCAAAACCATGTAGTTTAAAAAAAAGTCTGCAGTTTCTGAAGGCACTTCTGGAGAATCTTACAGAGAATTAATACTAACATTAAAGTTATAATTAAGAGAATCATGCATGATCCCTAGGAAAGAAATTCCTATTAGAAGCTTATTAGGCTTCTAGGAAGTAAGCACCCAGCCTAATTACATTCTTATTATGGTGACAAAGAAAGGGAGACAAACGAGAACCATTTCTGCTCTACTCTGATTCTCAGAGCTCAATAGTTCAATTTGCAATGTTCATGACATCATGTTTCCCCATTTAGAATCCCCTCTAATTCTGAAATCCAGTAAGACTAAAGTTTCTAGCTGGTCATGGTGGTGCCTGCCTGTAAACGGCAGTCTAGGAAGCCGCGGCCAGGGCCAGAGATCACAGTTCGAGTCTTGCCAGGGGCACGTAGCAAGACCTAGTTTCAAAAAAATAGCTGGGCGTGGTGGTGCGCGCCTGTAATCCTAGCTACCTGGGAAGCTGAGGCTGGGGATTGCTTGAGCCTGTGGTACCCCAGGCAACGTGAGCCTGCGGTTCCATGGGCAAAAATAGCAAGACCTCAAAAAAAAAAAGTCTCAAAAAAAAAAAAAAAAGACTAAAGCTTCTGATGTGCAGTTAAGACAGAATACAGAATAACATTAAATGTACATGAGCTTCAAAGCAATAGCTTCAATACAACTTCCTACTATTACTTTTAACGTCAGCATATCTATGTTTTATAAAAGAACAATCCAGCAATGAGTTAGTTTTGATCACTTTGACACACAGGGACAATTTTATTTTCACCCTCCATTCCTCAATAGTTAAACATCCTGAGTTGTGGTTTTCTATATATAAATCTTTCCATTTAATATAAAATTAGAGAATAATCTCCATATCTTATGTTCAATATATAAAATTTCACTTTAAATCTATTTTTTTTAGATCATAAGAATGAGATCATGAATTTTAAGGAAAAGGGAAGCAAAAGTACAATTAACAAACAGAATGTAATAGATTGATTGCATCCTAAATATTTTAAAAAGCAAATGTTACTGAAAAAATTGAGGTTATTTTATTGACAGAATATTTTGTACTTTTGAGGTTGCTTTCATATAATTAACATTTTTATATAATTTCTTCAGAAACACTGAAAATTTTATTTCATTTTGAATTATTAGAATATAAGTTCTACAAACAAGAATGTGTACTTTAAAATAGTACTCAAACTAAAGAGACACATGAAATGGAATTTTTTTTAAAGCACACTAAACCTTTTCTCTGAGAAGACTAGCATGAAGAATATTATTTCTTTTAGTACAACAAAGAACAATTAGATTAGTATATAGAAGACTTCTTATAAAAAAGTTCCCCTCATAAATACAATTATTTTAATTAACTATTTCATTCAAAAAGTCATTCAAAAGTTTTTCATCTGTAATCAACCTGTCAATTATTATTTACAACTATATCAAATGTAACTATAAAACATAAGTAGAATACATTAGGCAGGTACACTATGGAGATCATCCCAGTAAATAGTAGCAAGCTGATTAGGGGGTTAAAAACAGAAAACAAAGTATCACTGAACTGGCAGTAAGTTTTTTAGTGTTTATTTCACCCTGGCATCCCTAATCTGGACTCAATTTCAACTGAAATCCAGAAATTAAATTGGGCTGTGAATAGAGAGAGAGGCCTTCAGTTTTGACTCAAGGATCACAAAGAGCAGAAGAGATCTTTCAACACTAAGAGAGCAAACATGTCTTTTTTTCCTTGGCCTCCATTTTCTCATGCCCCAACCCCCAAGCAATCCAGTAGTGGTTCACTGACCATAACAGAAATAGAAAAATAGAAAGTAACAGAAAATACACAAATGGGCTCCAACCGGAAGGAAAATGATAAAAGAAATTAATGAACATGAAGACAAAACAACAGAGATTATATAATCTGAAAAATAGAGAAAAATAACTGAAGAAATTAAATAGAGCCTCAGGGACCTGCATTATTGCAAAAGTCTAACATCTGTGCTGCCAACTCCAGAGTCAAAAAAATATGTGGATATGAAAAAAAAAGTTTGAAGAAATAATGGCTGAACTCTACCCACATTTAAGGAAAGAAAACCAGCAGGTTAAAAAAGTTCAGTGAACCCAAACAGAATAAACCCCAAGAAATCTATACTCAACCCCATGGTAATCAAACTGCCAAAACCTGCAGACAAGGAAAATCGGTAGGTATTTTTCCTTGTCTTTACTTGTCTTGAAAGAAGCCAGAGAAATATAATGCATTACGTACAGGGAAACATTTATTCAAATGATTCCAGCTGTCTCATACAGGTCAGAAAAAAAGAATGGAACAATATTTATAAATGAAGGAAAATAATTACCAACACAGACTTACATCTGTGGAGAAAATATTTCTTAGTAATGAAAATGAAATAGAGATATTCTTAAATAAAGGTAAATAAGAGAATTTATTGACAGTTCTGTTCCAAAAAAAAATTTTAAGGCATTTAACACACATGATAAGTAATACTATCTAGAAAGTATGATTCCAATGTCTGAGAAAGAAGAAAATCAGAAATGAAAGTATCTGGATAAATATAATAAGCTAATATCTTCTATATAAGTATAATAAGCTAATAGTTCTTTCAAATATGTTTGCTATTTAAAGCAAAAATTATATAATTATTAAATGAGGTGCTCATAATATGTAAGATAATTAAAAGGAGATAACAAAGAGAATTACATGGTGGAAAGATAACTGAATGCTTTATGGAGGACACACTATAGGAAAACAACGGTGCTATGTGAATCCGTAGATAGCACAAAAGATCATAGACCTATATTTACCTATCCAATTGCATCTCACCCGTTTTTCTTGCAGTATATATTCTATAGTCATAAAAATACTTGCAATTTCCCAAATTATCCATATGTATACAATGTATAAGCTGCTCCTCATAAGCTTTCCTTTTTTCTTCTTTTACCTAGCTAACTCTAATTTATTTCTCAAAATTAGTGTAGGCTTGTCTTCTCATAAAAGCCCTCCAAAAGTTACCTTGCATGACTTTCTATGCATTCTACATAGTTTATTATGGTTACCATGATATGTAAGAAAATACATTATCTATTCAGCTTTATAGTTAAATAATACATCAAAATGTGTCCAACATAAAAATTAAAATAATAACAACAATAGTAACAATAGAAAACAACTTAGGATACAAAGGATAAATATTTTACTTGAAATAAGTATTTACATAGTTCTTTATTTCTTGCAGATTGATATATGTCTCTCTTTTTTGGACTATGAACTTACATGCAAACACAAACACACACATATGTATGTATATAATCCCACACACACAAATTGTATACTATATATGTTGTTTTGCAACTTACTTATCACTTAAAAACATATCCTGGAGATCTAAACATATCAGCATATAGATATCCTTTTCAAAGCATGGTACCATTTAGATAGTCTATTCACCTGCTGAAAATATTTAGTTTAATATTTTCGCTACCAATGTTATTATCAGATCCTACTCTGAGTTTACCATATTTTCAATTTAAACACTGTAGTTACAGGGTTGTTCACTAAATGATTTATTTCTGACTTGGGAATACACAGACACACACACATACACATACATACACACATACATCACCCCATACACGTGTGTGAGGTAATGTGTGTGTCTTAGAACATTTTGTAGTCATATAATACATTAACATTTTTTTCATGTATATGGACAGAAATTAATTAATGAATTTCACTCCCTGAAAGATAGCACAAACCCTGACTAACCATTTAAAAGAAAATAATTAGTATTATGTTAAAAAAAAGTTTATAAGATGAAAAATGAAGCCAAAAATTTTTTTATAGCCTCCTCACTACTGTTTCTCCACCAGAAGATGCAAAAGATGAAGTAAAAAAGAAAATAGGAAGCTATCTGAATGATTATATTGGTGTAATTGCCATAGGAAAAGCTAAAGCCATGCATTCGTGGTGGAATATAATTTATATAACTATATAATTTTTATTATAGTGCCTAAACACACACATATATAAATTAGAAGAACACTCCAAAAGAAGAAATTCAGGACAAGGAACCTACACATAGTGATATTCAAATATAGTAAAATGACCAAAACAAAATTGAAAAGTAGTTAAGTTTTCCACATAATTTTAAGACTTTTTTAATGCACACTTTAAAGAAGTAGCCAGTCATCTAAAAACAGAGACAAGATACAGTCAAAATGTTACCCAAGAGTGCATATTCAAAGATTTGACTGGGGCTGAAGGATCTACTCTCTGGTGCTCACTCTATTAATTGTTAAAAGAAAACTTGAGCTCTTCAACTGAAGGAGCTCTCTAAAATAGTACCTGAATGGCCTCATAATATGGCAGCTGACTTCCGCCAAAAAAGGATTCAAGTAAAACCTAGTCAGGCATAAAAATTTCTTTTATGATCTGGCGTCATGATTCACACTGCCATTTCTACAATATCCTGTTGCCTACCTACTTGGTTTGTGATAGGAATACCAAGAAACATGAATCACTGGTGGCTGACATGAAGGCTGGCTAATAAATTTTGTATAGAAAAGAAAAACCACATAATAGAATTCTTCAAACTTTGCAACCCCAAATACTTCTTTTAAATGATTTCATTAAGACTAACTACAGTGATGACCTGTCACAGAGCTTCAACTAAAACAAAACAAAAATTACTTCATTATACATAAACAAAACCTAGAAAAACACAGAATATGGCAGCTTCACTGCATGTAATAGCACTCTCTTATCTCTTCCAACTTTCAACAGACTTAAAAAATACACTTGAAACTATAGATTGTATTAGAAACTTTGGAGGCATATTTTTGACACTTCCATATACCAGGTACTGAGAAATGAGAGGTCTCAGAAAGCAAAACTCCTCACTAAATACCAAAATTTTCAACTAAATTTTAGTTAACCCAAAATTATGTTATTTGTCTAACATGTGAAAAGTTCCTTAGAAAACCAGCATCCTGAGCCAGGCACGGTGGCTCGTGCCTGTAATCTTCAGCCTATGAAGCAGCCCGGGGCTAGGGATAGCAGTCCGAGTCCCGCCTGAGACCCGTAGCAAGACCTGGTTCCAAAAAAATAGCTGGGCGTGGTGGCACGTACCTGTAATCCCAGCTACCTGGGAAGCTGAGGCTTGAGTCTGTGGTACCCCGGGCAACAAGAGCCTGGGGTTCCACGGGCAAAAATAGCAAGACCTAGTATCAAAAAAAAGAAAAGAAAACCAGCATCCGATTGTGAGCTATTCTGATAATATTCCTGAGGTACTCACTCATATAGTTTCTCTGTTATCTCTAAGAACTCTATTACATAATAGAATTGCATAAAACCCTACCAAAAAGTTAAATGCCAGTTACCCCTCTGAGAAATACCACATCACAGTCTTTCACATTTTTGAAAAAGTCTTTCATGGAGATCACTGAGATCACTGCATAGTAAGTAACAAAAAATCTAAACAATCAAATTCTAGGGATGTAAGCTAACCTCAAAAAGACTAAAATTAAGTACCCTCTAGTTCTCATTTCTTTTTCACTTTAGGCCTCAGTACATTTTACCATACAAGAAGTGCTTATTCTATTGAAACTACACCACTCTTGGTTCCCAGTCTTAGCTTAGTCACCAGGAAAAAAGAATGTTCTTCCCTCTTTACCTAATTTGGGGGGAAAAAAAGTCTCGGACTCTGCTTAACTCAACTTGGACATATGACCACTTCATGAATCAGGGGAGCAGAATAGTCTGACTCAATTTGATATAGCATTCATTCCTAAGAGCAAAGAGGGTAGAAGAGTCAATTCAGAATGTTTGTTATAGTGGGAGAAGCAGTTGTGTGAACAAGGAAGTATGCTAGTCCCAGAGGTAAAAATCAATTTCTAGACCAACAATAAATGTCAATTATACTTCTAACCCTAAACCAGCAGATGTGCATCCTATGTGACATATAAGAATCTGGGAAATGAATGATTGAAAAGTAAAATGTACTGATATGAGAAATATTTACATAGGTTTACATACTCTTAACAGGTAAAAATGAATATATATAAGTATAAATACATTTTTAAGTATTCCGTAATGAGTTACAATAAAATGTAAGACTGTCAGGAAATTCAAACAATGAATTCAAAGCTCAATTCACGAATTCTCATGAAACTAGCTGCTAAAATCAGAGACATGAAAAGTTAGCTAAAAGAAATCTAGACCACACACATTGACAGTAACTTAATTTTCAGATGTTTTTCTTTATCTAAAGAAATTGTCAGTGTGAAGTTGAATAATGCAGAGCAAGTCCAAAGACACAACAGAAAAATCTAAAAGCAGTCTCAGAAACTTTCCTAAGATGTGAGTCATCTTGTTACATGCCTTTTGAGATCTTCAACCATCTTGAACTTAGCTTTATCATTACTGTTTAAGATTTCATGTGATACTTTATACATTTAAATTAATTTTGTATCATTAATAGTGTCCCTTGCCAGGTCAGTTACTGTTTAAGATTTCACGTGATACTTTATACATTTAAATTAATTTTGTATCATTAATAATGTCCCTTGCCAGGTCAGTTACTGTTTAAGATTTCACGTGATACTTTATACATTTAAATTAATTTTGTATCATTAATAGTATCCCTTGCCAGGTCATGTCTTAGAAATATATTAAACTATTGCCACTCATATCAAAGGCAGTGCATGAGATAATTTCAACTAGAAAGTTAGGCAAACATGTAACAAATTTTGGTTTCCACTCTCATCATCATTTCATTCTAAGGAGAATAGATTGAAAAAGAAAAAGTAAAGAAAATCCTAGTGAAACAGGGTGACCATGAAGGGCTTTTTACCTTCACTTTAACACATAAAGGCCTGAGTTTAAAACACCTACAGGCCTGCTTCTCTCACTCCGAAGGAGGCTCCAAACAGTTTAAACTCTACCTTTGTGAGTTCTTACCACCATCCCCAGCCTTCTCAGCCAAAATACCAAACCAATGCAAGACTATCAGTGCAGTCTAATTTATTTCTAACAAAGTGATTTCTAATTATTCTAATAACTACAAAAGAAATGAAACAGGGTGAAAAGAAGACTTTCTGACTTTAACTGTTTACACATATCTGCATGCTTCTCTCTACAAAGCAGGCTACATACTCTTCATTAGCATTTTCACTGATCACCTTTACCATTGATATGCAAACATCAGCTACCAGCTTCTCTCTGCTTTCTTTCCCTCTTTCAGACCTAAAAAGAAAAACTTTAAAACACAGTTTAAACTTTCCACTCGTGGATTCTTACCACCATCCCCAGCCTTCTCAACCAAAATACCAAACCAATGCAAGACTATCAGTGCAGACTAATTTATTTCTAACAAAGTGATTTCTAATTATCCTAATAATTACAAAAGAAACATGTAAGACTCAGAATACTTCAACATTGTCCAAAACCTTTCTCAGTATTGTCCAAAGTCCTTTCCCAGATTGCCCCGAAATCCTCAGTCTCTCAGTCCTGATCATCTCACCAATGTCCAGACACAGTCCATCTCCAGACGCTTGAAGACATGTTCCTTTGAGTGCTCCTCCTTGTCTTCCATGCTGTCTTCTCCTTGTCACCTTCTGGTAGCAGGAACTCCATGGTGCCAAACCAGCAAAGTTCACTTTCTTCTCAGGCCTAACTTTTGCACAGCTTCTTCCAGACACAAGTCAAACTCAGCAAAACAAACTCCAACACGGAGTTCAAATCTGCAAACTCCTTAACTGCATTCAGCACACATGCTGCCAGTCTGGGCCAGCCAAGGGTTGCAGGCCCTCGGTGGCCACGGCCAAGCTCACATGGCTCACATCTTTACAAGATGGCCGATTCCCATCTCTCCTCCATTGAACCTCTCTCTATCCAGTCTCCATATTCGAATCTCCAACCTGAATCGAATTGATTCCTTCTCTTTGTTTGCACACTCTTCGTATACCCTGATTTCTCGCCTTCCAGGAAACCTGTTTCACCTTGACCATTTCACTTCTTTCTCCCTCTGCATCTCCCTGAAGGGAAATTCCAACTAAGGTCATTCTCACATTTTAGCATCTGTCCTTGAAATATGCAATCTTAAAACAGAAGACAATGGGGGGGGAGCACACCCTATCACTAGGGCAATGTGTTAAAAAACCAGGAAGAACACAGTTGGCATCATTTTTGTAAAAACTGTCACTCTCTTATTTATTGAAAAAGTAAAACTCCTGTTTGCCAAGTAAAAAAGTCTATGCACCAGTCCAGCTCAAAAACATACCCAGCACCATCTAAATTATCTTCTATTCAACAACTGAGTTCAACACTGAAAACCAATATACGATTTCTCTCTAGAATATTTCCCATGCCTCTCCTTCTCACTAAGTCCTATCCTTGCAAATTGTTACTTAATTTTCAAATTACTTCTTCCACAACTTCAAACCACTCAAGCAACCTTTCAGTCTACTGTACTGAGGGAATCCTAGATCGAGTAATTTCAGACAGGTGAGAAAGTGTTTATGAAGAGTAGGAAAAATGAATTTTAACAACCGTTACTGAAACTTTAAGCAAGTCTCCTCCATACTCAGACCTTATTTCAGTTATTTCATTTGAAAATTGACGTTTGTGGCAGATTTTCCAAAATCCTATCAAATGTTTAAGTTACAAACATGACAAATATAGCCAAGGGTCTTACAAAGGTACAGGGGTAAAATTATCTTATAGAAAGCAATTTGGCAAGTTTTACACAACTTTTCCTAAGCCCCTCATTGTATGTGTTTATCTACTGATGCTCCAATTTACTGCCGAATTAAGCGGGGGGAGGGGGGGCGGGGGGGGGGCTGTAGCCCACATGTTTGCACAGGGGAGAACAGAATCTTGACCCCTGCTAAGACGTACGAAGATGACAGCATTGCTACCTTCACCCAGCAAGCTTCTCAGAAGATCAGAGGAGACCTTCAAATGGAAGGTCTTCCCGGGGTGCTGCTACCTACGCGAACCAACGCAGGAGATCGTGACCCGCAGCCTGAAAAGACTGGGGGTGGGGGTGGGCGGAGGATAACTGTCTCGTGGGTTTCTTTGCAAATTTCAAATTCTCTCAAACCAAAGGCTGGGCTCAAACCAATGCGGTCAAGGACTAAACCGCCTCACCCGTTCGCAGTGTGGAACCATGACTCCGCCCCGCCAGCGACCGCGAGGAGAAGCAGCTCCAGGGAAGCCGGTGAGGCCCGGAGCACGTCCCAATCGCGCGGGCGGAGCAGGCCAGCAGGTGCCTGCCCCCGGCGCCAGCGCCCAGGCAGGCTCTCCGCCCACACCCGCGCGGCCGGGGCGGGGCGGTGGAGTCACGTGACTCCGCGCGGAGCCAATCAGAGCAACCCTCCGCGGTATTCAAATCGCCGGCGGGGTTGACTGTTGTGTCGGGCCTCACTGAAGGGGTCACTTGGCCCCCGAGTCGGCTTGCGCCGCCATGCTGGTCGCTGGGTGCTGACGGAGCTCTGAGCTTGGTGTGCGGAATGGAGAATCGGAGTGTGCCTCCTGGGCCTTATCGGGCCACCAGGCTGGTAAGACGCTGCGGAACGCGAGGCTGGGTAGCCGGGTGAACAAGAGACACCACGTAGCGTCTGCTCGGGTGGGGGCATGGATTCCAAAGCCCTTTGAACCCTGGAGGTGAGAGTGAGGGGAATTCACCCGCAAAGTAGAAACCTCGTGACTCATGTCTCTCCCTTTTCTTTGAGGGCCTTGGCTCTGTCCACCCAGGGCCATTAGGTCCAATGGGAAAAGCCGTTGGCAGGCCCCTGCCGTACGCCTTGCATATTGTTACCTTGTTAGGTAACTTCTGTGCCTAGAGTTGTATGCGACCCCTGGGACGTCGGAGCATGCTCCACTCTTAGCCCCTCTCCACCCTGTCAGGATTCGAGAACAATTTAGAGTGATATTCCTCTTGCTGGGTCTGTAGAATACAATGCAGATGTATCGACTGAATGGCACTTGATGACAGCTCCTTGTTTCACAATTTAAACGCAAATTATGTTTAAGGACCAATCAAGAGCCACTATTGGTAGTCACTGGGTTTATGCTCTTAAAACCTGTCTTGTTCATTGGTATCGTCAGTCCAGAAGCATCCAATACATGGTTATGTGACATTAGGGAAGCCTGTTAAGTTTAAGTGAGCCCCAGTTTTCACAGTGATGAAGTAGAGCTAGGAGCACATACTCCCCTTGTGGGATTTCCTGATAGCATACTGCATTTGAAATTGTATTATGTGCAGTCTATAGACTAGAAGACAAATTAATCTCTGAGGAATGTCCTCAGAGGTTAATAATAAGTGAACCTTTATTACTAGTCCTATGTTACTAATGTGAAAACTGAGTCACAAGGAATTTCAGTGACTCAAAATTAATAAATAGCAGGGTTGGAATAATTCCTATCTTCCTGCTGCTGTGATCTTTACATGGATTCTGCTGCTCTATACGTTATTGCTTATATTTACCTGTATAAGGATAAAATTTAGGATGAAAAGTAACTTAAAGTCAGGTAATTTTTTCATGTTCTTTCAGAATTCAGTAGATTAAAAAATTGCAAGCACAATGAAGAAACCTAAAATTTGTTGTGTGTATTCTAGTACTTTACCTGTGTTAATTCACCCATTAGGTAAACTAAACCCATTAGGTAAGTACTGTTGCTCCCATTTTATGACTAAGAAGACCTGGGCACAGATCAGTAATTTGACCAAATTAACTCAAATCCAAAAAGTAATAAATAATAAGTGCTGTAACTAGAGTTGGGAAATAAATCCTAGTAATCTCACTCCAGAACCCACCCTTGCAACACAAATGGTATCTCAGGAAGACTATTTTGTCATATACTTAAGGGCAAGGACCCCTGCTGCCATTTTCACTACTGTATCCACAGTACATAGTGCTAAGGGAATATGTGGGATTTTGTTTTCAGTCCTTAAATTTTAGGACTTCTATGTATCCTAAAATATGTGTTGTTAGAGTCACATATCTTAAGATAAGTGATAATATAGCTTTTATTGGTATAGCTGGTATTACAAATCAGGTTTCTTGACCACTAACATGAGACTTTTTGATTCAAAAATAGTATATCTGCAGGATTATCTCCTTCATATTTCACTATTGGAGCTTCAACAAACTTAGAAGTTTGGGAGATTTGAGGAGAATTTGGAACTACATTTAAAGTAAATGTATATTAACAATGTCTTAAGTAATACACAATAGGCTTAAAATTTTCTTGATTTATCCCATCTGTTTATGTTCACTATAGAATCTCTACATAAGATACTTAGTGAATATATAATCTATTTTAATATGAAAGCTTTGATGCCAATAAAACTACAGTATGCCATGCATATTCTATGACCAGCATACATATTGCTAGAGTATAGTTTCTGGAGTCAAACAAATGTGGGTTTTGTTTACCTGTATTCAAACTTAGCTGTGTGGTCTTAGTCACGCTATTAAATCTTCGTGGACTTCATATTCCTATCTGAAAGTGAGATAATAATAGTATCTACTAAAAGAATTAAAGTGAAATAATGAAAAGCATAGTGACTAATACAAATGTTACTACCATATTAACAATATTAGTTCAGGAGAGAATAATTGGTAATAAATACTTTTTCTGTTGAGGAATAAAGATAGGTTCATTGTAGTTCTTTATTATTTCTAGGTTTCCTAAGTAAGTTAACCAACTCATGAAATGCTTTTAGTGAAAAAAAATCACATAAAAGTATTATTTCAACACTAGAATTACCAAAGAGAAATTAACATGAGATAGCACATTTTCTGTTATACAAATAATAAAAAATACAAACTTTGTGAAATTTATGGTGTAATAGGATATGAATGAATTTACTTTGTTTAATTGATTTCAAATCTGTAAGAGATATTTTTTCTTCTTTTTACAGTGGAATGAGGTTACCACATCTTTTCGAGCAGGAATGCCTTTAAGAAAACACAGGCAACACTTTAAAAAATATGGTAATTGTTTTACAGCAGGGGAAGCAGTGGATTGGCTTTATGCTCTGTTAAGAAATAATAGCAATTTTGGTCCTGAAGTTACAAGACAACAGACTATCCAGCTGTTGAGAAAATTTCTTAAGAATCATGTAATTGAAGATATCAAAGGCAAATGGGGATCAGAAAACCTTGATGACAACAGTCAACTATTCAGGTACTGAACTGATAGTAACTAGAAAACAGAATTACTAAATACTAAAATTAAGCAGCTTCTTTGGAAGTAATGGTACTCTTAGCCCAAATAAACCCATTTATTGGTTAAAATTAATGCTTATGAAATTCAAAAATTGTAAATGTTAGATGGTATATATATAATAGGGAACTGAAAAAAGTAAAATAACACTTCTGCATATTCTGACATCTTAAGGACAAATTAACCTTTGGTTTCAAAAATTATCTACAAATTTTTACAAACCCTGTGAAAATTAAATAGTCTTAAGTAATCTTAATAATACTTGTGATAAAATATCTCAAACTTTATGTAAGTAACAGAAGAAATATACCACAGACTACAGAGAATATTGAGTATCATGTACCAAGAATCCTTTTCAATGATTTACATGTTTGTTTTTACGTATTTTCCATAAGAGTTTGGCAAGGTAAATATTAACTTTTTTTTCGGATGAAAAAACTAAGTCCATGCTTGAAATGAGGGAGCCCATTTGAAATGTTCTTCGACCTTGAAACACTATACACATTTGTCAGACTAATACATATATTTCTTCTCATTCCTCTGTTACTCTGTGAGGCTTCTCTGTCATACCACCATAAATACCTTTTCTCTTTTACACCAGGACACTTTGTTACCCATTAAGCTAAGTCCTTAGTTTGTAATATCCATGCATTTTTTCCCCCTACAAAATTAGTAATTTTGAAATGTAGTGCCTTATAAATTCATTCTTGCTTTTATATCAAAGATAATTTTATTATACAAGAAAACTATAACAACAAGCATATTAATAATTATTTTTGGATAGCACTTTATAGCTACTCTCATAATTACTCCTCAGTCACTTTTTTGTCTTCTTTGTTGCCACTCATCCTTTGATTGTTACTAGTCATCAAGGATCTAGATTTGTCTTCACTTGACCTCATACCCTTGGCAGTCATATCGTGTCTTCCCCTACTTTTCTTAGAATTTTCAACCTCCAAATCAAAATTTTTTCTTGAGATTTAGATACATTTTTTGCCTGTTGGGTACTTTATGTCATATAAAAAAATCATTAACTCTCCAACAGAGTAGTCCTAATAACACTAAGTTATACAGAAATAAGATTGAAATATGTATGCTATACTAAAGCAGCAGGAAACTATCAGAATTACTTTTAAAATTTTAATGTGAAAATCAATATAGTATCTTGATTTCTTAGAAATAGAAATAAATCAGTTTTATGTAGATTTTTAAGAAAAAGAGATACTAGAAGCTTGTTCCTGATCTCACATTTAATTGCATGTCATTTTTAAACCAGATTTCCTGCAAATTCCCCAATGAAAGCTCTTCCACGAAAGCATCCAGAATTAAGAAAAAACAGCACAGATAACTTTTCCAGAGATAAAGATAGTATATTCAAGTTACGAAACTTATCTCGTAGAACTCTTAAGAAGCATGGATTACATTTCTCTCAGGTAAAATGTCCTCCTAATTATTTGTTTAAATATAATTTTTATGTGTGTAAGGAGAGAATCACCAGTAAACGATCCTTCATAATACTTGAAGCTAATACTGAAATCTATTAATCTAACATAAATTCTGAAAATATGTGCATAAATTTGTTTCAACCAATTAAAAAATTTTTAAAAAATCATAGAAATACATGAAACATTTGTACAATTTAAGCAGATTTTGTTTTAAATTAATTTGGCAGTGCTGACAACTGCAAAACTAAAAGTAGTCACCATGTTAGATTTCTTCAGATGATACCTTGTAACTCCACAATGAACTGATATTAATAGAATTACTAAATATTAGGAGTGATGTCAGTTCAGTATTTCCTTAATTTGAGCAACACAAAGTAATGTAAATTCTTTTTCTTTTATAGGAAAATACAGCGAAAATAAACTGTGAAATAATCAATGAAGGACAAGAAAACTCAGTTGATAATAGAGAAATAAGCCAGGAAGACGTTGAAGAAGTTTGGAAATACATTATTCTGATCTAGTAAGCTATAATCAAGTTCTTGTGATATTTAGAATGTTAAATTGACATTTTCACCAAAATATGTAAAGGAAAATAAAAGATTAATACTCACTACCTAGAATTTAACCCACATATGTTTTTCTTAATGTTTTGCTGTAGTTCTAGTACAGAAGGAAATAACTGTATTCAGTATATATTTTTTTTGAATCAAAGTTGTAACTATAGATTGAGATCTTTATTGGAATCGTTTAAAGAATGTTATGGTAAATTTATTTGAAAGTAGATCTAAATCTAAACCTCTGAAGTTTGATTTAAGGAAACAAAACATTCTGATGACATTTTAATCATACTCTTTCATATCTATATTCTATTCCATTTATTTAATTGAGAAAAAAGGTTGTGTTCTTCTCTTTAGCCTGCAAACCATTTTAGGTGTGTCATCCCTGGAAGAAGTCATAAATCCAAAACAAGTAATTCCTCAATACGTAATGTACAACATGACCAATACAAGTAAGCATGGAGTCGTTATACTACAAGACAAATCAGGTTGGTATTAATAAAAGAAGTTAGAATCTTTTAAAATTTGCTAGCAAAGGTCATAACTATAGTGAGGGTGCAAAGACACTAAAATGTAGAGATTAACTGAGGGAACATTAGGAAGACAATTGTATTATCAGAGGTGGTTTAGTAATCACAGTGGGATAATTTTTAAATTATAAATTACATTATTTTTTTGCTTCTAAGGTATAGTCATACATGCTTTTTTTTTTTAATGGTAGGATTAAACATCAAAAGTTGTAAGTTAAATTTACCGTTTGACCACATTTCTATTGAGGGCCTACTAGGTGCCAAACATTGTGCTAAAGGGTTTAGTGACAAGGAACAGATATGGCCGGTGCCTTCATGGAGCTTACATAAAGTGGTTATGTACAGATTTACAGGGATCAAGGAATATGTGTAAAAACCAGAAAAAAAGAACAAACTCAGCATCATTATTCTGAAGAGCACTGACTTTGGATTATATACTTATATAATATATTGATTTCTGGTATGAGATTGAAAAATCAAGGAAATAAAATAAATTATTAAATTTAAATTATTTTTTTTAACAATTGCTATCTATAGAATAACTGCTATGCATTATTTTGAGTTTGTGTAGGTAAAAACACTGAAGTTTTAATTATAGGAACAAAAACTAAGTTCTAAAATTTAAAATTTTATCTTCATGTATAGCACTTTGGACTGGTCCTATCTTTCAGTATCTAAAATAACATATTTAATAGTTTTATCCAAACTTTCTGTCCTTTGTAGCCATAAACTTCCAAATCTAGTGTTCTGCTAGATTTTATGAAACATTTCTGTTTGTGGCACTTAAAAGATTTTACAATGTTGATCAGCATATCTATAGTTAGAGCAGATAGGGGGATAAAAAGAATAAGTAATAAAAAAGATTAATGTGAAGTTATTTCTAAACTGCCCCCCCAAAAAAATAATAATAGGAGTAGCTAATTGTTTTATGTTTTATGGAAAGAGTCAAACTCAATATAAGTGCAAATTTTTAAACTTATATTTTAAAATACTGAATAAGAATGAAGTTTTAAGTCTATCATAAAAATTGTATGATTTGCTTAATAATATTAATATTTTTTGTGTATAGATGACCTTCCTCACTGGGTATTATCTGCTATGAAGTGCCTAGCAAATTGTAAGTTAAGCTAACAAAAATGTTTGTATGTTTTATTGATAGTGTTTAACAAGAACTAAGGAAATTTTTAAAATAACTTTGTAAGTTCTGATAACAATATTTTTCTTGATGTTTAATATTCAAACAAAAATACAGTAGAAATTATTACATTTCTTTGCATAAGACCTTAACTTTCGATATATGCAGAGGTGATTTTATAAATCAAAACCATGTATAACTATAATCCCATAAATCGTTAAATCATAGGCTAGAGGACCCCAAAGGATTTTTAGATATAATCTACACCATTTGACTTCGTGAGTTACAGAATTCAAATAGCTGCTTTTAAGGAAAGCAGCTTGTAAGTGTGAAAGGTCCAATTAGGAAGGAATATAGTCTCATAAATTCCATTTCAATCTCGACTTTGCACAGCTAGAACATTTACATGCTTCATGACATACTTCTATTCCATAAGATCCACTAATAGGACTTTTATGCTTATGGAAAAATGTGTCACTAGTTGGCAAATTGTTTTTCTAATATTTCATTCATGTTTTTTCTTACGGATCAGTTTTCAAATTGATTTTTATAATTTAAGACCATGATTGAAGTACAAAACCCTAATTGCTTTCAAAATAATTTTTTTAAGTGTACAGAGGAGTGAGTGTGTTTCTAAAAATCATCAAAAATTTAATTATATTTAATGACTTTGTTACAAAATCTATGTTACAAAATCATGTTTCTGGTTTTACATAGCGAGTTTGTTTTTTGTTTGTTTGTTTGTTTGTTTTGTTTTTTTGAGACTAGGTCTCACTATTTTTGCCTGTGGAACCGCAGGCTCACGTTGCCTGGGGTAGCACAGACTCAAGCAATCCCCAGCCTCAGCTTCCCAGGTAGCTGGGATTAAGGCACGTGCCACCATGCCCAGCTATTTTTATGGGACTAGGTATCACAACGTGCCCCCGGCAGGACTTGAACTGCAGTCCCTGGCACTGGTCGCGGCTTCCTAGGCTGCCGTTTACAGGCATGCGCCACCATGCCCGGCCCTACATAGTATTTTATTAATGTTCAGAATAAGTATAAATCCCCTTGTTGTCCACTGGGTGTCAATATGACAAAATAGCAGAATAGCAATAAAGTGATGTAAGTTATAGAATTTCATTTATCAAATTGAGATCTTGTGTTAGATCATAAGTTTCAGATTTTTGAGATTCTCTACCTTTTCCCTTCCTACTTACCCTTCTCATTCTATAGCTTGTGGTTAACAACTTAGGTAAGCCTATATATATTTAGGGATTTCTAGATGTCTCATCTTCAAGAAGTTGTATTTTCCTTTTCTTCCTATTTTGTGGTGTACCTAACTAATAGCAAACACAGAACTTAATAGATTCCAGTTTAGCAGTACTATAGCAAGATACTGTAATGAGACTCTTAATTTGTTATTTACTCCCCAGTGGTAATCCTATGATACATAAAAATCAGTGGTCTATAAACTGTCCCCAATTATTTTTCAGAAGAGAAAACTAGGCTAAGAAAGTCTTCTAATACATAAGAAGCTATATAGTTGAATGTAGATTCTCTATCATAGAGTCTCTTTTTAATTGTAGTATTTTCTGCATTAAACTCCCTAATAACTAAATTATTTTATCACGCATATTACGATATTTCTCATATCCCCTAAGAAAAATGTTTATTTTAAACTATTGTATGTATGTGTGCACATGTGTGATTTGTTTTCTTTAAATCTTTATTCAGTATGTTTCCTTATACTCTTTTGACCATACAAGTTTGGAAATGACAGAGTGATTACTTGGATTTCAGGGGGGAAAAATATTTTTACTAAAAGGTAGCATAGTAACTCACATCTGAATGTATGTTGCATTCATTACAGAGACAGTTCTCAAAGATTCTGATTTAGTTGATTCAATAGGTTGGGAATTTTAATTGTTTAATATTAAAATCAAGCTTCAGAAGAGTCTCAGGTCAGTGTTTGCAACTCAGAAGCAAACATCTCTAAGTCTGTAATTCCTAGTTCCACCTCGGTAGCATCTGATCTGTAGTGAGAAACTAACTTTTTATTAGGCACTTTGGATGATAGTTTAAATGTTGTTGGAACTTAGGCAAGTTCTCTTCAGTTTTCCTTATCTGTAACATGAACTCAGATCATACTTCTGCAGGAAACACTGTTGAGTAGGCATTATTATATCCATAGCATTAAACTAATTACCAATGTAAAGGTAATGACTTGAAATTCATTAAGGGTATGTTTCATGTCAGATAAATTTATTTATGAAAATATAAATTTACAAAAGATAGTTTAGAGGAATTGTTTAGGTTTTCCTAATTTTTGCTTGCAAAATGAATTGTAATACCATAATGAATTGCAGTAAAATTCCACTAAAATAGACTTCCCTGATATTCTCGAAATATATTTCAAATTTTGCTTCCTATAAGTGTTTAAAATTTATATTAAAATATATTTTGTTTACTTTATTGACTTCCTTCTTAGGGCCAAAAAGTAATGATTTGAATAATCCAGCTTATGTTGGATTTGAACGAGATGTATTCAGAACTATTGCCGATTATTTTCTACATCTCCCTGAACCTCTTATTACCTTTGAATATTATGAATTATTTGTGAACATTTTAGGTATGTATAAATTTTTACTTACTATTTAAATTCATTTGTTAAAGTTTTCAGGTAATAAATAAGTATGTAGTGAAAACATAATTAAATATGAAGATGGCAGGCTAAAACTTTTAAAATTTAAAGAGACTATTTGCTGTTTTCAGTAATTCAGATACATCATTTCAGATATTTGGGTGTCCTATAATTCAGTTCAGTTCTGACACTACACAGAATTATCTCAGACTCCACAAATGAAAGATAAAGTTCATCAGTCTGATTCTAACTATCCAAAATTAGTGTTAACTTTACAAGTTAAGAACTGAGTTTCAGTAAACTCCTTACTTCAGGTCTCATATCTAAATGGAATCCTTAAAATACTCACGCTTCTGCCTAATTTGCTACCAATTTGAGGATTACATAAACTCATTCAAGTTTATTAATTCACTGAAACAACTCATGGAACTTTAATTAGTTTACCTAACCATTGCCAGTTTATTATAAGGGGACAAGTCAGAAACAGCCAAATGAAAGAGATGTAGGGTCAGAATGGGGTAGGGATTGTGTTGTATTTCTTTGTCTTCTACAAGATTGACATCCCAGCATGATGGTGGGTTCACCATCCAGGAAAGTCCTACAGCCGTGTTTGTTTTAATGGTGGTTCCCTTCCACAGCCATGATTGATGAAATCCTGGTCTTTGGTGATTTAACTCATTTTCCAGGAAGATTTAGAGGTAGGGCAGGAGTTCTAACTCTAAGCAAGGCTAGCCATGAGTCTACTCATTATCATAAACTCTGGGGTGCTCAAATTAATAAAAGACTTGTATTCAGGAAATGCCAAGGGTTTTAAGTATTGAATATCAGGAGCAAAGACCCAATCTGTATAATTTGTTATACCACAGTTGTCTTATAGTTTGTACTTACAGTTTAAGAATAGATATTTTTTAATTTATTTGACTCATTTAATTATACTGTTGAAATTTTAAGTAATTTATATCACAAGTTGGGAAATCTCTAGTTAGTCTTGCACTTTGTAATTGAATGTTGCATGTGTCCTACTTTAATGGCTTCTGAATTAAGTGACTGCTTTTTGTACCATACTAACAATATATACTGTAGTGATGCTTTATTTTTTTAACTTTACTATTGTTTTTTTTTTATTTTTGTCTATTGTCAACAGTTGCATCTTAATTTTTGTTTCATTTCCTGGTAGTTGTTTGTGGCTACATCACAGTTTCACATAGACCCAGTGGGATTCATAAAACCCAAGATGATCCACAGCCTTCAAAAGCCCTTCACTTACACTGTTTGAATTCCTTCAAATCAACTGAGTGTCTTCTTCTTAGTCTGCTTCATAAAGACAAAAACAAAGAAGAACCAGATACTACTGAGAGACTGCAGATAAGTGATCAAGGATTTCAAGAAAAATGTGCTAAAAAAATGCAGCTAGTTGATTTAAAAAACAGAAGAGCCACTGCTAATGACATAATGGGAGGAAGCTGTCATAATTTAGGCTTAAGTAGTATGCATGTTCTGTCCTCTAACATCAAACCAAAGTGCTATTCTTTAGAAGGAATTGTAGATATACCAGGGAGTTCAAGTATAGAGGTCTCCAGCATATTCAATCAATCTGTTCTAAACATAGATGGACAGAATAATAAACTGTTTTCACAGTCTAAAGCCAAACAGGAATCCCTAATGAATCTTCATTCAGAGGAAAACACTCAAAGGCCAGTCTGTGTTGGTTTTAAGAGAACCTCTACTCTGACTGTTGACGACCAAGAGAAGTTATATAATGTGAAATGCAAGTCAAAACAACTTTGTAGATCTCAGAGTTTACTTTTAAGAAGTAGTACGAGAAAGAATAGCTATATCAATATGCCAGTGGCTGAAATTATCATGAAACCAAATCTTGGACATGGCAGTACAAGTGTGCAAACAGCTATGGAAGGTGAACCTGGAGAGTCTAGTGTCACAATCAATAAAAGACTCTGCAAAAGTGCAATAGAACTTTCAGAAACTTCTTTACCTCCACCTTCTTCTATGTTGACTGGCACACAAAGTAAGGTTGATGCTTTTGATGCATGTAATATTAACTTTGAATGTTGACTAACAGTGTTTGCTTATCTGGCTTTTCTTCTCTGAAATTGCACTGTTTTTTCTCTTCCAAAAAGAAATTTCTTATTGTAAAATACTTTGTCATGGCATAACCCAGATTTATTCTATTTACCTAAAGCACTTAATTTCTTTTTTTTTTAACTTCACTTATTCTGAGTCACTTAGTTATAATAAATGAAGGAGTAATATTTAGAAATGGGCTATAAAAGAAATGAGAATCCTGCAATACTTTAAGAGAATGTGCAAATTTCTAAGAAGAGTTATAATAATTACGAAAATATTATTTTGCCTTCTACATATAACTATATGCTGCTAGTATAAAAGCAACTAGTGTCACTGATGATTTCTTTGGTGGGGGGTAACTTTGCCTTCTAGGTTTGCTGCAACCTCATTTAGAGAGAGTTGCCATCGATGCACTGCAGTTATGTTGTTTGTTACTGCCCCCACCAAATCGTAGAAAGCTTCAACTTTTAATGCGCATGATTTCCCGAATGAGTCAAAATGTTGATATGCCCCAACTTCATGATACAATGGGTACAAGATCACTGGTAAGTTAAATTGATTTCTTAAGGAAAGAATAAGCCTTAGTTCATAAACCAAAAACAAAAAGATTAAGTTATTTCAAAACATCCCAGTGGTAACTTGTGATCTTGAAATTCTAGCTTCCCGGAGTAGAAAGTCTTTTCATAGTCTAACATTTCCTAACAGTAGAATGTTGGTGTGTTGACTTCTTGTGCTCAATCTGTTATGTCTTGTCTGGGAACTTTGTCTCTTGTCTCTTCACCCACCCTATATCACTTCATAATGATTGAACCAGTGTCTGAGCACATATATTGTCTTGCACCAATTCTGTTTAGTGGGAAGGAAAGAGATGTGGACACTTCTGGAAGTTTAAGTACACATAAATCTGTGAAGTTGAGAATAAGCAGGAAATACGTGTAGAAAAAATCATAGGTTTTTCAGAGATTGTACAATTTGGGAAGTTGTATTTAATGAATTATGAAAATTAGGGTAGTATGCCATTGTGCATAACAAGTTGGGAGAAACCACTGTGAGCCAGTCTCGGGCTCTGTATGATGACAAGGTATAGGTATCTGTATACCTCTATTGATTAGAAACGTTCTTTTGAGATAGTATCTAATCCTTTCTCCTTTTTTTTGCACAAGCTTCTTATACTAAGAAATCTAGAACTAAACTGTTTTCTTTCACTCATCAATGACAGGTCTTTAACAATGACATAATACAATATATAAAAAGGAAGACATTGTTAAGTAATTGCAGTACCTTTTAAAAAGCTTAAGGAAATTCGTAGGGGAAAATTTTGAGAGGCATGAGTGGAATGGAGACCATCTTGGTTTTATACTTTTTTAGTTTAGGTGTTACAGGAACATCCAGGTAAAATTTATAAAACGGGATGATGGAAATGTAAGCCTAGTGAGAAATGTCAGAGCAGAGGCAGATTTTTTTTTAGAGAAGAAGTGGAAACTATGAGAGTAAATGAGAACTACAAAAACTGAGGGGAAAAAAATGAAGACTTGATAGAAGACTTGAAATGGGAGAAATAAACCAAAATTTCAATTCAAGAAAAATGCTGACTAATTAGGTGCCAAATACTTAAAATAGAATTGTTATTGTTTTAGAATGATGGAGGAGACAGTTACATGGATGTGAATGAGTAAATGAGTTTTGCGACAGCTTATTTCAAGATTTGAAGACTCTATGAAGGAATTAAAAAATACACAGATTTATTTTTCAAGGCTGATGGAATAAACATTAAAAGCTATTCCAAGTTTTGAAAGATAAATGGGGACCAAACTAGTAAATACTGATGTTTATAATATATTCTTTTGTGTTTTTGTGGGACAAATTTAATATGATTATTTTCTTACCAACCTTTAGGCAACATATTTGTGGTATTAATGGAACCTACCATGTTTGCTGTTAAAATAGTGACAAAATTAAAATAATAAGCCTTTCATATCCCTTTGAAATTATATTAAGAATGCTTTAGAAGTATTTTATATAATAAAATATATTCCTACCTTCTTAACAATACCCTCATTGAATAAATTGTCCTCATTTTTAATCTGGAGTTGGCTTGTTTTATCTCAGAATTTGAGCATAATGCTACTGGGAAATTACTGATACTCTAATTTACATAAAACCTGAGGTTTTTCAGTTCACATTTCTTAATATGCTTCTAGATGATACACACTTTTTCTCGGTGTGTACTATGCTGTGCTGAAGAAGTGGATCTTGACGAGCTTCTTGCTGCAAGATTAGTTTCTTTCTTAATGGATCATCATCAGGAAATTCTTCAAGTACCCTCTTACTTACAGTCTGCAGTAGAGAAACATCTTGACTACTTAAAAACAGGCCATGTATGTATTGTAACGCTTAAAATTGTCTACATTAGTTTAAAGTGTCAAACACATCTCACACTAGCCTAATTAAAATGGGAGATTTACATACTCTGCACCATACTTTGGCTCATAAATTAGAGAATTGTTGTTTGAAGAAAGTGAGGATGGTAGCAGAGGTAGAATGGGAAGGAACTATTCTAAGGAGGAGAGAAGGAGTACTGAGCAGCTAGAACCACAGATGTCTGTTGTATTCAAACTATAGTCATTGTGCTACCTGGCACATACTGATATTTCTTCCCATAACTGCTATCCTAATATTGCCCTGATTACAATTACTCTTAATTTTTACAGTTCCTTTTTATCAACAGATGTCATGGACTCTCCCATACCCCTACACCTCAAAAACAGAAGATTAACAATTACTGTGTCAGAACATTAATGTTTAAAGATGAATTAAAATATCACTGTTACTGTTTAATTAGTCAAAGAATAAATCTAGTTAGTAATGATGCTAGCTACCTTTACTTAATACTTACTGTGTACTACATCCTTTGTTTCTCTAATCTCATGCAGTTCGTACAGATGAGGAAAAACAGACCAAGGGGAAGTTAAATAGCTTGCTGAAGGCTAGCTAAGTTGTATAGCTTTCATTTGGAGGCTACTGATTTTTTAATGCTCTACTGCATAATACATTTTTCTGTATTTTTTGTTGAGTGTGTTGAACATTTGGTAGCAAAATAATAGATATCAAATTCTATCATAGTAGATACCAGATAGGCTAGAATCTTAACTAGAATTAATGGACTTGGGCAATCATTTTGTTCACTATAGATTAAAAATCCTGGAGAAGAATTGCTTGCTCCTTTGCCAACATATTCATACTGTAAGCAGATTAGTGCTCAAGAGTTTGATGAACAAAAGGTTTCTACCTCTCAAGCTGCAATTTCAGAACTTTTAGAGAATATTATTAAAAATAAGAGTTTGCCACTAAAAGAGAAAAGGAAAAAACTGAAACAGGTAAGAGAATGAACAAGTTTTCAACCTTAAGTATTTTCGAATATGCTGTTGCAAATTGTTATTTAATCTTTAGAATCTAATTTCTTTAATATTGTGTTTATAAGTTGAATATATAGACTTTGTTATATATTGAATATACAGACCTATCTAGTTTTACTTTTTATCCTGAAACCTGAATAATAACAGTAATAATAATTATACTCATTTATTTCTGGTGTTTTCTGTGAGTATAGCTTCAATTAGCCTGCCAAAACAATTATAAAATTGTATTACAGGTTTTAGTGAATCTCATCCCTACCATTTAAAGATCTTAGCTATGCATCAAAACCCAAAAAGGCACATGATTCTGCTAAGTCCAATTCCAGGTGTGGCACACTCAAAGAAATATGAAAATACCAGATACCTGTGATCTTCTTAGGCTTTATCAATCGAAAATAAGCAGATCTGGAGTTGTAGGGGGAAACTGGTAGCAGAAAAGAATCCTAGAGAAATTGGATTCCATCTAATTCTTCATTTGGTTTTAAGTTTCAGAAGGAATATCCTCTGATATATCAGAAAAGATTTCCAACTATGGAGAGTGAAGCAGCACTTTTTGGTGACAGACCTCCAATCAAGCAACCAATGCTAATTTTAAGAAAACCAAAGTTTCGCAGTCTGAGATACTAAGTGAAATTAAAATTATGTAATGCTTGTGGAACAATTGTAAATGAAGCAATATCTAAGAATCTCACAACTGAAAATGTATTTATTCACTAGGTTTTTCCCAAAGTAGTTTTTTTGTCAATGTGAGACTGTTAAGAAACTAATGGATCTCAACTGAGAGCAAATAACAATGGGTTATTACCAGATATTTTACCCAGAAACAATTTTTGTCTTTTCCATAACTATCTGGAAAATTTTTTCATGGTATGTGCAAAAATCTTATTTACTTGAATTTTGAAAACTGACCTATTCATCATGATTAAGCTATAATTCTGTCTTTGAAAGAAAACAACCTAGTTACATATGGTTATTACTAATAGCTAAATAACTCGCTAGGGGTACTTTTTTTTTTTCTGAGTGTAAGAATGTGAATATTTGAAAACTTAATTGCTAAGTTTTGCACTCAATATATTTCTATTTTTGATTTATTTATATATGTATTATATATGTGGTTTTTAAAATGTGTGTGTGTGTGTGTGTGTGTGTAAAATACCAATTTGCCTTAAACATCCCAACTATATTAGTCCTTTGTTTCTTGAATAAATAGCTTTTACATTCTTACATACATGTATCTACTGAAAAAATGGAGGTATAAAAGAAGTAAAAACAATCATGTATTCTTTCAAAAGATATTTATGGTAGTAACTTTTATGTATTTTTCATTGTTTCAGATGTGGAAACATAATGATAAATAAAATCTTCCTAAAAGTATTTATTTTCTACTCAAGATAAATAGGTAATGTTAGATCTTATAAATGTACTCCCTGAAATTAAGTCATGCAATTTCTTCCAGCTGAAGATTGTCTCTCCTGATTGTGGAACTATTGCCTAGCTAATGTTGTTCAAGCTTTGCATATTAGAATCGTCTGGAGAGTTTGAAACAAACATATTCAGATCCTACCTTATTCCAATTAAATCTGAATTAAATTTGGGATGATATATAGACATCAGTATTTTTTTTATTCTAAGTGATTCTAACTTTCAACCAACTTTGAAAATTAGTGCCCTAAATACTTAAACATTTAAATGTTAACATAGTAGCATACTCACTTTATTTCATTAAAAGAAAATGCAAAATATAAATACCTCTCATCTTAATACAAAATTTGAAGACATTTTTTGCCATGTTTTAGTCTGTTGTTTTAAGATCCATCACGTGTCAAGATATCTGTAATGATGTTCACTGACTTTTCATTTCTCAATGTATTATCATTTTTTTTAGATTGTCATGTTTCATGAAATTATTTTTTATTAAAATTTGAACAGAAAATAATTTCTTTTGCCCAAAAATCTTAGCTATAAAATTATTGGACAAAACTAGAATCCTTTCCAAAATGTATGCTATAACTTCTCTTTTAAAAGATATGTAGTAATGTGAAATAAATGTATTACTTATTTAGATTAAAAAATCATGCATTTGTAACGGTTTGATTTTGTTTTGTATTAGGTGACATCAAATACATTAATCTCTACTAACATGATATAGAAATATTAAATATATAGAATATAAAGTAATATAAAGATCTAGTAAACATTTGCGTTAATATGCATACGTTACACACTGAGATCACAAAATATGGACACTTTAATAATGTGAACTCAGAAGTTAGGTTTGAATTCTCTGCTGTTTACTATGTAAACTCGGACAATTCTGCAAATCCCAGTTTCTTTATCTGTGAAATAAAATATTTTTTAGTTACGAGCAAAGGTTCTGACTGTACATACTGTTTGAAATTTCTTGATCTAGAATAAAGGAAAAATTTGATAAGGCATGAATATCATCAGAATGCAGTAAGCAAACAGAGGGCTGCTTAGCCCTTGTCTGCAGCATAGACAAATTCCGTTAGACAAAAAAGGGAGTCTTAGTTCAAGTGTAGATGGTTGATTAGTTCATTTGCTATGGCTGTTTATAGAAATCCTCCTCTACTTGCTTTTGCTTCCTTAGGAAATAAGAATCAAAGTCAACCACAGAGAGTAAAGTAAGGATGAAAAGGATATTGAAGGAGAAGCATAAAGTCTAGAAAAATTGTAGGAAAGCACAGGTGACAACAGATCAGATGATCTTTGGTTATTTTGTAAATTGTACTGCTAGTCCTAGAAGTAATTGCCATTAACTATCTGAACAGCTACAGCTAATTGTCATACAGTGTGTATGTTGTTCAGTTATATAGTGGAAAGTACACAGAATTTTCTGATTGATTTCTATCCTTGAGGAACTTAAAATCAAACTCATCCAAATGAATAATAACATCTACCTAGCCAGTGTATTTTATGATCAAGAGAGACATTTAAATATGAAACGTAGCAAACCTGTGTTCAATTTCTAAGTCCTTTCCTCTATAAACTTAACAAAATCTTCACTGATTAAAGCTCCTTTCCTACTAAATTTTTCCCCTCATATCTTAAAATATTTCTTATCGGCAGTAATTCTTTAGTCTTTATGTTTGGTGAACTTAAAAATCATTGAAATTTTAGAACTGTACCTCTACAACAGCTATCAGGTATGACAGGTATTCTTAGATAGTGGACTCCAGCTAACACAGGACAATTTCTGAGAAAAGGAAAAGGAATGAGGGTGTTTTCCTTTGATAAGTTGCCCCAGATGGAAGTAGTTACCAGGCCACAGTGTAGGGAGGAAGAATCAAAATAAAGTCATGTGTCTGCATTAGAAGCTAGGAACCAGTTTGGATGACTGAGGTAGCGGCAGAATGAAAAACCTCCAGAGACTGCAGAAGTGTGTATAGGCTTGTGTTGAATATTAATTGGCCTGAGCACAGTTCCTCAAGAGAATTGCTTCTGATATTCCTGGCAACTGGGAGAATGAGTGACTCACAACTGAGTGAAGATCTGTACAGAACACCTCCTTCTCTGCAAGGAATCCCTAGCATCAGAACAACACAAAATGATTTGTGCAATTGGAAAGTTAAATTTGAGTGACTCATGGGCAGCAGTGCCATCTACAGGCCTCTGATGAGCTCTCAAGTCCCTGGGTTTTCTCAAAAGGAATTTCACTAATACAGCTTTCTAATGTCAAAAATTGATATTAATAACAAATTTAAGGATGAGTTTAACAATACAGGTCACCATTAGGAATTTTTTAAAGCACTGAGTTAATATCAAGGGTCATGTTTATGTTTATAATCTAAGTATTAAACGGGATCCAGAATATATGTAGAATGAGCATAGATACAATACTGGATTCTAATTGTGACTCCATTAGTTAGCAGTTATGTGACATTAAAATTTTACTTTCCTTCTGAGATGCAACCTCCTTAATTATAAAATGGTAACATTTCGTTCATGACATCTTTGAGTTTAAATAAAGGCAGAAAGTGCTCAGCAGAGAATATATATAAGCCCACAATTTACACTATTTACTGTGTGGTAAACTTCCCATCCTCGTCGCCAATTGAATTATGACCAGTCCTCGCCAGCTGTAAGCATCAGCCTCACCAGTCTGAGTACGATCTTTTTCAGTTACACAGACTCATCAGATAGGGCAGAGCAGGGTCGGGGTGAGAGATGGTGGGGAGAGGGGGGAACCTGGTAACAGTTGAGCCCTCCTCCTGCCCCCCACGAATCTTCACCCTCTTTCTCTAGGCTTGCTCACTTTGGCATTCTCTTGTGCTTGTCTCATGTTTGTGCGTATCCTTACTCCCTCTCTCCTAGCCCAGGTGTGCACACTCACAGATGTGCACACCCACTGGGCTGCACAATCATGGGGAAGGCACAACACTCCAGGTGCTGGTCACACAGGCTAATGGGAGAAAGCCTGATGGACTCACTTACCCTATAGTTATCTTTGCCTTAAAATTAAAACTGGGGGAAAAAAAAGATCATTTCTTGCTTTTGTATCCCATGAATTTAAGTTGTGAAATATAGCATTACCTTTTTGAAGAAAATAGAATTTGAGGGAACCATTTCCTAGGATATTATTCGTTCTGTCTTCTATGGCTTCTCATTTTGATGTCTTATAAATAACTTAAATGCATAGATATATTTATAGATCTTGGTATCTGCATAGGATATTTATGTAAGATATTTACAAGAAATTGATAATATTACAGAATTTGAAGGAGAGACGTTTTTTTTTTTATGTGGATAACATTGGAACTTATCTAATTTTTATCACATAAATATTAGTGCATCAGTACTAATATAAGCATCTGGAAAAAGAAAATACATGAGATCTTTATATGAAAAGTGAATAATAATTCTCTCTGCCTATGTCCAGATCTGTGCTTCTGAATGAAACAAAACAGAAAGGAAAAGATTTAACTACGCAATTCAAATTTGGAATAAACTTTCAATGTAATCATGATATATACTCTGAAGGGAACCTGTACTATGTAGTAGATACTGATTTCAATTATCAGACATATATAAAACTCAGAAAAATCTTTGCCTTGGGGGAGTCTATCACCTTTGTAGAAAGTTGATATAAATACCTTAATAAAAACTACATCAAGACAACATCAAGACCTCTCAAAACATTTAGGATATATTATAGGCATGAATTATACTGATTATCCATAAATCTAGGTAAAGCTAAAAGGGATACAGTAAAATCTGTGTCACTTGAAAGACAGAGGTTAAAATAGTAATCAGTCACTTGTTTACAGACTCCTGAATTAGTCATTAACCTTTGTCAACATCTATTGTTATTATATATTCACAATAATAGTCACCACTCCCACCCACCCTTCTATAGAACTGAAGCATATTATTTTCTTAGCACTTAGCAGAGATGTTCCCTCTACCACAAGATTTTCTCCTATATATATGCCCAAAAGACACTGTGCCTATCTATGTACAGCACTGATCTTACCATGTTTTGTTAAACTAATTCACTTATCTGTTTCCTTCCATTAAACCGTAAACTAGAAACAAGAAGAAAGCATATCATTAATTTTTATTACCCCAATATCTATCACAATGCTGACCTTAGGAAGTAAGCAGGAGACAATAAATGAAATGGATGGATGGATGGATGGATGGATGGATGGATG